>PVLD010000609.1:117570-264299 GCA_004027595.1 Dinomys branickii | reverse complement strand
ATTATTACCAAAAAGCCACTGAAACTGATTGATCTTTACAATATATTTTCCTATGGATAGAGTAATATGTAGGTTATAGACTTCAGGAGACAATGTAGAGATCAATAGTTCACTTACAATTTGCACCTAAATTACACATATTACATTTATTAATGGGAGGTATACAAAACATTACAAGTAATATGATTATGCCAATTAATTGTTGAGTATAGGTCTTGATTTTTCAAAATGTGTATTTTCACTGAGAAAAAAATGAAAATAATTTAACATTGAAATTACGTGGTATGCACAGATTGATGTTTAACTTGCAGTTTCAAGTGGCTCATGAAACGCATTCAGAGATTCTAGAATATAATTGTTTAAAGGGTAAGAGACTCTTAAAAGAAACACTAAATTCATAAAGTGTGAGAATTGGTAGAGGAGAGGTGACATAAGTCCTGCCATGCTGGGTAAATCACCAAGAAACACCATATAACCTAAAAAGCATGGATGTGTTGAAACGACATTCTATTTGTAAACAGTCATGGTTTGCATTTATATCATTATCACACTTTACAGTATATTACTGTTTTGGTACTTTTATAACCATATCAAAGTGTAATAGGACTTTTAGCTTATAGTTACGGCTCATACCTAGATGTAAACCCCATGCACTCATAGGCGGGGCTGTAAAGAGATGACTGGATCTTGGGTGTGTGATACTGGTCTAGTCCACTGATGGGTTTAGAGCTGGGTGTGATGTCAAGAGGTGAAATTTGGTGGGACACTGTTGTCACTGTTGGCAAGGCCTGGATGGGTAAATATCCCTCCTCCCTTGAGCTCTCTTCCTACCTGGCCTGCTGTGAACTACTTATTCTCTGCCATGCTTCTCTGCCACATTGCACTGCAGTGGAGGGAGCTGACTGTGGAGTGAATCCTCCACAAACCATAAACTAAAACAGTGGTGTCCTTTTGCTCGTAAGTGTTGGCCTTTTGTCTCAGCAATGGAAAAGCAACTGAGAAAACCATGGACTGCACAAATGCACGTGAAATTGAATTTGTCTTGTGCTGTTGGTTGTATTTATATACTCCAGTTTAGGGAGTGAAATAAGTCAATAACAACAGCACTGAAAAGTTGTTAATTTTTTCCCATGCATACTTCAAATAGATTTAAAGATAATTTAATATTTTACAGAAACATGCATATTATTTTTCTATAGTAATGTACTGATTACCATGATATTAGTAGTTTAAAATTACCCCGTTGCTATTCAACAGTTCCGTGGTAAGGCCAGCATAGGTCAGTGATGCAGATGTTGTTACTGACTGCAAATGGATTTCTGCTCACTAGTTCATCACCAAAATCAAGGGTTTGGTCGCATAAGCTCTTACGTTTGCCTGTAGGTCAAAGTCCATTTCTAGGAGCCAGGCCTATCCATGCTGTGACTATAGTTCCTTTTACTAGTGGAGGATGTGTCCAAGATTCTCCTGGTTGTTGCCATTTTTTTCTTCTGACATGGCCCTGCTCTCCATCTTCAAAACAGCACAGCTTTGTCAAAATCATCTCACGCTCTGAATCTATCTGCTGTCCTCTGTCTTTCTCTTCACCATCTTTGAAGAGTTTTCTGCTTTTTAAGATTCTTGTGAGTAGAGTGTGCTTGCCAGGTCATATGACTACATTACACTCAGCAGAATAATCTATTTTAAGTTCATATGCATTATGGAATCAAACAGTCATGAAATTCTGAGAAGTAAAGTGCACCATCTGAGGGAGCATTTTTAACTCTGCCCAGCACCGCACATATTTGAAGGACTTCAGTAAAGTAGTGCATAAAGTAGGAATTCAGTTTGAGAGGAACACACAAAAAAACTGAATTGCACCATAAAAACAAAGAATACTGAATATTTTCCCACATTTTTATAGCAAAAGAAAGAAATAAGCATATGAGCAGATGAAAATACCTCAGTGTCTATGGAATAGCTAAAACTTATTGTTCCCTTAACTATTTCTGTATATCAAATCAGTTTAAAACTTATTCAGGTAAAAATAATCACTCATTATGTCATGGATATTTTGGGCCTGGAATTGTGATAGGTTGCTAAGGGGACAGATTGTCTCTGAGCTGTGATATCTTGGACCTCAGCTAGAAGATTTGAAAACTGGTGTATGGAATCATTAGAAAACTGATTACTTATATTCTTAATGTTTGATGCTAGCTGTCTTCTGGGACATCTCAATACAGTTTCTCTATTTGGCTTGGGCTTCCTTACAGCATGGCAACTAGGTGTCAAAGACAAACGTATCAAGAAAGACAAAAATAAAAACTAGTTAAAATCCACAGTGCCTTTTATAACCTATCCTTGGATATCACATTGTGTCACTTCCATTGCAATAGAGAGCTGACCTGCTCAAAACAAGTAAAGAACTGTATCCATCTTTTGAAAGGTGATTTCAAAAGTTCTGGAAGAATGCAAAGGTCTGGAAATATTGCAGAGGATATTTGCAAACATGAATCTGCCTCCTTCATTGATCAAGACCATGCAGTATTCTACATGAGTATATCAGTAAGAACAGAAATATTACTATAAAGTAGCAATAGTCACAAGCAAAATGATTAAGATGTATTGAAGAGCTACAGCACAAAGAAAAATTTTAAAAGGCATTTTAGTATTAAAATAACTGCAAATATCAACATTTGTTATACATAAAATGATTTAAATGTTGATCATGAAGTATATTCTTGAATATTCTCATAATTTTAATAATTTTATTGAGATATTTCTATTGATGTAGTACTAAAAGATAGGCTGAGACAAGTTTTCTTTTTGTCATCCTTTTTAGTAAAAGCTTTCTCTTAAAATGCATAATTTCTTTGATAGGTTTTTCACAAGTACAAATCTTTTCTTTTCATATGGTAAGACCTTGCAAGATAGTTTGGGTAATGACATGGGAAACCTAAACAAAATCTTAGCTGTTACACACAGAATTTATTACTGACTGCAAAAGGATACATCATCTACTTTCTGTTCACCGGAGCTATTTATACGTTTACTTAGGCTTAAAAATAATATCCAACCAAAAAGGACAAAGTATTACTTTATGAGGTAAATGTACACCTGTGAGTGTACAACTTCAAATTAATACAAAAATCATAATTTTCAGTTAAAAAATCAACAGAGAGCCAATTTACCTAAATAAGTCAGAATAGGTCAGTGCCATCCACTCAGAATACGAATAGACGTAGAAAGAATAAGTTCATAGCGAATTCACAACATATAATGAGTTATACATTTCACGTATTTAATGCAAGTTTTCTCACATCTAAATTTAAATAAGAGGATCACTTTATTTATTTATTTATTTATTTATTTATTCTGTTTTTGAGAAATGTCTCTCTGTGCAGATCAGGCTGGTCTTGAACTCATGTTAGCCCAAGCTGGCTTTAAACTCACAAGGATCCTCCTGCCCTAGCCTCCTGAGGGCTGAGATTACAGGCATGCATCACCAGGCCCTGCTAATAAGAGGTTCACTTTAACAATAAATTCAAGCATCAAATTTTAGTTTCAACTTACAAAAAAATCATGGCTTAACTGTTTGCTCACACTGTAGTTTATGCTCATTTTTCTCCATAAATAACAAGTTATTTTCCTTGCATTCCTCCAGAAATGCACTTGAAATGCTTTTTCCTTGTTTTTAATTCCTGTATTTTATCAGTAGTAAATCTATCACTTAAAATACATTTGGGCTATTATACTATTATCAAAGTTAAATTGCCTTCTAGTATGATGATGGGTGCTAATCTTGTTTGCACTATCATGGTGGTTTGGGAGATACAGTTACCTATTTATGAAGCAGACAATAAATTCTACACCCCAGTCTCTTTTGCTTTTAAGTTTGTTGCATAATTTAGAGCATTTGTAAAATATTTTGCATTTCTTTTTCATGGTGTTAAAATATCTTGATCAGAGTTTGAGTTGATTTAGTTGTGCAGAAGAAATACAAAATACAAAATGTAACATTCTGTTCTGAAATACCAGACCAGTGCTCCCATACAAGTATAATGGTAGCAGATACTGTGGCCACGGAGTAAAATCATCAGTGTAACATTAAAATGTTATTTTAAAGAGAAACATTTATAAAAGACAGAATTATCTGTATCCTATTCTGTGATCTAACAATTTACACAACAATCCCTGACCAGAGATATAGAAGGCATATGACTTTCTATTTTCCTTTTTTTCTCATTTTTAGCACCCAGAACTGATACATACTATCAGCTGTGCTTATTACACCGCCTCAGTGGATTTTAATACTGATATCAATGGAAACATCTTTTGTTTATGCTCTTTAATGTACTAAACAATCTACATAAATACCAAATCTGCAGCTCGCTGATATCAATCTGTTCATTAGAACTGTCAGTTTATTATTATGTACAAATGCATCAGTTAGCGATCCGTAATTAAAATATCTCACTGGCAGTGTTTTCTGCCTGGGATTATCCTCCGTTCCCACAGAGCTCTTATTACTTCATTCAATTTTGCTCAAAAGCACCTCATTATGTATCACATTATATCATTTTAATATTTTCCAGTTATTAATTTTCTCCACAGCAATTTTAGCACTGGACATATTAGATCTGCATTTATTTATTTATTCTAGTAATCGTTCTGCAATCAAAGATGAATTATCAAGGACGGCAGCTCATCTGGCTCTGACATTCATTACTGTTGCCCTAATATCTTTAAGAGTGTTAGCAGGTCACAGGAATTGAATAAATATTTGAAGCATGAAGGAAGCAAGAAAAGAAGAAAGAAAGAGATGTAAGAAAAGAGGGAAGGAGGTAGAAGGGAGAGGAAGATAGACTGAAGGTAGCGAAATCAACTGAAGGCAGGTGAAATAGAAACACATGCTTAAATGGGGAGGAAAATTAAATAAGAGCCATATTAAAATAAATGCTGCATGAAGCACATATTAATATGTCATATTTATATATACAACATTCATATGTAAATGAGTAAAATGTAGAGTGCATATGTATAAATATATTAAATTTATACAAGCACAATTTTTATAAGGCATAAAAATGTATTCCTATATTATATGGTGCTATAGAATTTTTAAATTGATCAGCCAATTAGACATTATTAGACTACAGACATTGTTTAATTCTCTGCCCTGTGTGTCACAAGGACATGCAATCAGTCTGTAGCAATACAGAGAAATCTACTCAGACTAAACCAATATATGTTGAACAGTGGACAAGATTGTATTGGACCTTTACACAGACGTTGCTCAGAAACCGAACCAATGGCAGAAAGAACAATGAGTATCACAAGAGCTGGCACCAAGAACTGATTGGGCAAGAGCCAGTGTTTTAAAGGAGTGGTTGCAGAAGAATCTGATTGTTTTGTTGTATTTGTTTTTAATTTAACATAGTCATTGTTTCATTTGTAATTGAAGTTGTTATATATCTGGGACAATGTTGTACAGGTTTATGTACTTTTAACTGTGCCTCTTTGAAGAAATGTTTTAAAGCTCAACATGCAGAAGGAATAATGCTGTCTTGCAAAACGGCCCTGACCCACCGATACAATGCTGCATTTGTTCACAGCAGAGGATATATTTTGGGGATTACGGTAAACATTGAATTTATACTCAGACTTATGTTTCCACTTCTGTGTAGTATATTATAGGAACTGAAGATATTATTCCATTTTTCTATACTATAAGTTTCTTACCCTGAAGGTCCCTTACAATTGCTTATAATATTGGCTGGTACAGTACTTACTCACAAAAGATATTTTTCTTTTTTTAGTTTAGTTTAGTACTACATGTGTGTAATACATAATGTGACGTGACTTGTAGGAAGTTGCTACGTTTACACAAGCCATCTTAGTTCTTTTATTCATCCTCTTTCCCTGTCCTACCTCACTCCTCCCCTTGTTTTGTGATCGTATTCCTTTGTTCTGTTTACTTTTAGTTGCCATTTGCAGTACATAATTTTTAAAAGCCTCACGAGGCTTTGTGAGGAGTCGGCGAGTGCATAGAAGCAGGGCAGCCCCACTTCTCTCAGCTTCTTCTCCCCCCTCCCCCACCTGTCCCTCCTTCCCATCTCTGGGTCCCCTCTGAAAACAACCTACCGCTCCGCTTCTTGTCACCTGTATTTTATTTTGCTCTCTATTTTTGCTTTAGGTTTCTTATATAAGAGCAACAATGTGATGATATTTTGGTTTCATGCTCCATGTGGTTTCATCCATTTAACATTGTGGTGCCAAAGAGCATCCACTTTCCTACAAGCTTACCCTTTTACAGCGGAGTGGTACTCCTGTGTGTAAATACCCTTCCTTTACCTGTTCATCTGTTGGTGGACATATGACCTGTTTCTATGATTTACCTGTCATGAATTGTACTGCTATAAACATGCATATTATATCTCACTAAAATGTGACATTTTAACTCTCTCTGCAAGACACCTAGAAGAGGAACAGCTGGGTCATATGGCATTTCTAGCTACAGTTTTTTATTTTTGGGAGTCTCCATACTGATTTTCATAGTGGTTGTGCTAGTTTATGTTTCAATGCTATGGCAAACAGAAACACCAAAGGAAAAGTCAGGATTTGGAGGCAAATTTATTTATACCAATGGCACTGACTGGCGCCATTCCCAGAACATCAGGCCCTGAAGACTCAGGGAGGGAGGTTGTTACGGACTTGCAAAGAGGAATGGCAGAGGTAAGGTACTTGGTTATCTTTGATTGGTTCTTAGAATACGCATCACATGACCAGCTCTGCATCACATGACCAGGTGTTTCTATGAGACAGAAGCAACCAGAACTGAAACAGGAACCATTACCTGGGCAACTAAGAGAATGAAGTATACTGGCTGTCCCGAGGGGGGGGGCAGTATTTTCTGTTATACCAGTAGACCTATACCTCTCTCCATGTACTAAATGAAAACTAAAATGAAAATGGATTAAAGGACTAAATGTTAAATGAAAAACACTTAGTGAGCTAGAGGACAAGATATATAAAGCTCTTAAAGTCATAATCATAAGTGCTATGGCTTGTATCCAGACGTGCCCTCAGAGCCTCATGGGGTTCTGTTGGGCTTTTAGGCAATAGCTGGGTCTAGGGTGTGTGAATGAGGAATAAGGATGTGATTATTGGATCCAGTCCATTAGTTGGTTTGGTATGAATGATAGGAAGCCCCCCCCGCCCCCCCCCCCTGCCACCGGGTGTGGGTGGAACAGCCAATAACGCTTATAGCTTGCTTGAATTATAAAGGGCCAGAGAGAAAACAGGCATTCCTTCTTGCCCCCTCTGGCAGAGACTGTGTTTTTCCTGCTGGGCCTCTCTGCCATGTCGTGCTGGCTTGGACCTAACTGATTACAGACTGAAACTTTACAAACTGTGAGCTAAAATAAATGTTTCCTCTTTTAACTTGCAAGTGTCAGGTATTTAACCTCAGCAATGCAAAAGTTAACAAAGACAATAGGGAAGGACATTTTCATCAGAACACCACTTGCTCAGGAAATAGTTTTAAAAATTAATAAATGAGAGTATATTAAAATATTAAATTAAAATGTTTCTGCAAAGCAAAAGAAGAAATGAACAGAGTGGAAAAAACAACTTACACAGTAGGAAAAGAATATGCCATCAATTCTGCAGACAGAGGGCTCAGATCTAGAATATACAAAGAACACAAAAAAATCTGACCCCCTTGGCTAAAAACATCCAGTGAAAAATGGGCAGGTAGAATTCATAAACACTTCATAAAAGAACAAGGACAGATGGGCAATAAATATAAGTAGAAATGTTCAACATCATCGGCCAGTAGAGAAATGCAAATTAAAACAACACTGAGATTCACTTTCATGCCAGAAAAAATAGCCACCACCAAGAAATGAAGTCACAATGGGTGGTGGAAAGGCTGTGGAGGAGAAGGAACGCTGGGACACTGATTATGAAATGTTACTTTTCTGCATTTTCAAATTTAATTTAAAACAATCTTTGTTAACATCTCAAAATTATCCTCAAATTTCTATTTTGATTCATCTGAAAAAGTTATTTTTATTCATGCTAAACTTATCCTTATACCAACATAATCCAATCACAATACTCCATGACTACTTTTTAATTTACTGTTTAGTGACAGGAGGAGCACGCTAAGATAATTAACAAAACAGATGTCAACAGTAGGGTTTGATTTCAGTTTCCGTACTTCTTTGCTCTGTTCTAGAAAACATAAATGAAAATTCTCATGTTCTCACCCTCTTATAATCAAAATGAAGATTAACCCAATTGTCTACCTACTTGAAGTTTAGAGGCCATAATATGTGAAATAATTTGTAAGAAATAACATATAAGTGAAGTGTTATTGATCTAAAAATGTCACTGCTATGTGTACCTTATGTTATAGCATTAATTTTTCAATAATTGTAGGAGAATCAAAATATTTAAAGAAAGGAAAATACATTTAAAACTCTTACTTCACCAAATAATATCTATATTAAGAATATCTAAATAGCATATTACATTAAATAATATTTTAGTTAAAAAAGCTCATGCTTCCATTAGTGCAGATGGGACAAGAGAAAGACACCATATTAACTTGGTGTTTTTTTAAGTGCTAAGTAGGAGGTAGCTATTTTTTCTTCCAAATGTGAAGGTACTACTTCCTTTTAATTATTAGACTTGGCCAAATAAATTAAAGCATCTGTATCATTCTTCATCTAAACAGACAGTGCTAGTGATATTACTGCACGAAAGGGATTTCAAATCCCATTATCTCCTATTATGGCATGAGGTATTTTACTTCTGCTCACTTTAATTATGTTAAAATCTGTTTCACTTACATTACTGATTAAAACTAATTGAGTTTGTTGCTTAATTCTATCAAGAAAGTAACCTGTTCCTTAAAACAGGTTTTTTTTTTTTTTTCTAAATAGAGCTGTTCTGGAGAAGTGAGCACAATATCAGAACTAGATTTTAGTACAAAATTTTATTAATATATTCCATGTATTTATACTACTTGGGAATTTTTTTACACTCAAATCACATGAAATATCTTTATACATTTAGGCAATATGATTGTTTAACAGTAATTAATAAAATTTAATTTTTGCAATTTTGTGAAAAAATAATAGCAAAATGAAAAGTCAGCTTTAAGTCATTGTAACTGAAACAATAAAAGTGGGTCTACTTTATTCTTTTTATTAATTTTATTTCAAGAATAAAGGCAGAAAACATATTAACAAACAGACATCCATTTACAAAATAGCATAAGAACAATACAAACAATACAGAGTTACAGACAAAGTGGTAGGAAATTAACAGTGGTTGTTGTGTAACTATTGATACCTTCAAAGTGGTTTCTCAGGAAAACAAACAGACATGTGATGATGACCAAACCAGTAATCATGAGCTGTTCCTTTCAGTAAAGTGATAGAGGACAGCAGTACACTCTTAGCTGTGCTGTGTATGTGTACATACGTGATCCCCCTTCTTTCCCATTTCCTTTCCCACACCCTAGGTGCCCCTTACTGTTGAGCATTTTCCTTTCATTTCACAGTGTCCATCTTACCTCCTAGTTTTTACTCACTCTTTCAGATTCTTACACTAGTGAGATAGTACATTGCTTACACATGGAGGCCTTGTTTATTTCACTTATGATTATGATCTCTAGTTCTGACCATTTACCTATGAAAGGCTCGAGTTCATCTTTCTTTACAGCTGAGTAAAACTCCATTATCTAAAAGTACCACAATTTTTTTATCTATTCAGTGGATGGACATTTGGGTTGCTTCCACAATTCAGCAATTACAAATTGTGCCACTATGAACATGGGCGCACACATATCACTGTGATATGATGTTTTCAGATCTTCTGGGAAAATACCCAGAAGGGGAATAGTTGGGTTGAATGGGACCTCCAGACCTAGGTTGCTCAGGAATCTCCAAACTGATTTCCACAGTTGTTTCACCAGTCTGCATTACCACCAGCAGTGAAGAAGAGTTCCTGTTTCTCCACAGCCTTACCAGCATTTGTTATTGCTTGATTTTTTAATGCTAGCCATTCTTACTGGGGTGAGGTGAAATCTCATTGTTCTTTTAATTTACATTGCTTGGGCTGGGGATATAGCTCAGTGGAATACGCGCTTGCCTAGCAAGTGCAGGGTCCTGAGTTCGATCCCCAGTACCGCAAAAAAAAAAATTTGCATTGCTCGTATGACATGATTTTGAATATTTTTTCATGTATTTATTTGCCATTTGTATTTTGTTACCTAGAAGTGTGTATTCATCTCAACTGCCCATTTTTGAACTGGGTCTTTGAATTTGGAGGGGCTGTTGTTTTCTAATTCTTTATATGTTCTAGACCTTTGTCCAAGGGACAGTCAGCTAATTTTTTCCCAATTTGTTGGTTTTCTTTTTACTCTGCTGGTGATTTCTTTAGATGTGCAGAACTTTTCAGTAGGATGAGATCCCATTTGTTGATTCTTTGAAGTATTTCATGGGCGGTTTGGTTTTTGTTCATGAACTCTTCACCTACCCTTATATCTTCAAGGTTTTTCCCCACTTTTTCTTCCAATAGATTTACTGTTTCTGTTTTAATATTGAGATCTGTGATCCATTTTGACTTCAGTTTGCTGCATGCTGATAGACTTGGGTCTATTTTCAGTCTTTGCCAGGTGGCAAACCAAATTTTCCAGCACCATTTATTAAAGAGGCTACCGTTCTTCCAATGTGTTTGTTTTGCCCCTTTATCAAAGATTAGGTGGTTGAGTGTGTGTGCTTTATTCTTTATTTTTTTACTTAAAAATGTTTCTGTGATTTAGAAGCAACTATTAAAAATGTTAACCATATTAAGTTATAAAATATTAAATACATTATAAAGTACTTGCCATATATGCATCAGCTAAATATTGCATTACAAAGCACTACTACATTTTTTCACTTTCTGAGTTATAAGATCTTAAAACCACAGATACCATTCCAAGTCCACAATTGATGCTACTTTACAAATTGTCCAGCCCATGTATTTCCACTGTTGTACTGTAGCCACGTCTCCTAAGAGCCTCTTCAGTCTTTGGCACCCAGTGAAGACATAGCAAGAAGACAGTTCTCAAAGAGTGGAGCAGGAGACGGCGTCGGGGCGGAGCCCGGGGTCCAGGGCTCACTGCGCGCTGAGGTCAGCACACGGCACTCTTGGAGCCCCTTTGCCCGCAGCTCTCCGCAAGGGTGATCAGACCCCCGCAGCAAATGCAACTCATAAATAAAGGAGAATAACACTACTCGAGTCAAGTCTTTGCAGCTAAACGTAATACAATTTCATAATTAGGCAGCCCTTTTAAAAAATATACATTTTGGGGGGCAACTCAGTTTTCCGGCTCTAACGTGCCTGGAATCCTGTTACTTGGGTTATGTCTGGGAGTTAATACGAATCTTATGAAACTCCCTAGTTCAGTAACTACGTAGCTTGCACAGTATAACAGAGTTACCGGATCTTACGGACATCTGCACTTGCACGGATCATGTGTCTGTGTGAAGACCACTTGGCTTTCTTCGCTGGGACATTCTCCTATGGAAGATGCATTAATAATGCCAGTCAGGAAAGGGCAGAATATGAGGCCGGAAAAGTTAAGAACGGAGGAAAACCGGAGCGACACTTGGCATATTATTATTATTATCCCTACTTTGTATTTTGTACAAAAATAAGAAACACCAGTTTATAGGAACGTTTAGAACCCGGTATATGGTAGTGATTTCCAGTGTGACTGTGAAACGATGGGATTTTTTTCTCTCATGAGAATATGAGGAAGCTGCGCTAATTCTTGGACTTCAAAAACATTCAAGTAAAATAGTGATGAGTGAGGTCATTACCCCAGATCTCATTTACTGTGAAGCCTGATATTAATGCCAGTTTTTGCTCTATGTTAATATGAATTTTAGATGTTTTCAAGACAATATATACTGCAGCTTGAAAATATATCAAAGGAGAAATGAAGCAGTGACACAAGTCTTGATACAGTAGTTGTTTTTTCTACATTTTATTTTTCATATGAGAAATTCAGTACATTAAAAGAAAAATACAGTCTGTAGGGAGGGCGCTTCCTTGGTTTCCACGAGTTTAAGACAACGAGTGACAGGACAGCGTATGCCATTGTAATAGTTTCATCTAGCATCAAAAGGTTGAAGTACAGAGGGAGGAGTAGGGACTTTCTAGCGTTGAATTATTTTAAAATACAGTTTTTCTCACTTCACTATCTATTTATTTATTTTTATTTATTTATTTATTTATTTATTTATTTTTGCGGTATTGGGGATCAAACTCAGGACCCTGCGCTTGCTAGGCAGGTGCTTATTCCACTGAACTATATCCCCAGCCCTCACTTCACTATTTAAAATGCTTATTTTAATACAAATTAAAAGATGAGGTAAACATTATGTTCTTTAAAGTTATATTTACATGAATTATTATATTTATTAAGAAAATCATTCTTTTGGTAATATTGCCTATTTAGATTTTTGAAATTTTGAAAATATATGTCTAAGACTGTGAAGAAAATTCTAAAGGTATATAAAATTAAAATAGGGTCATGAAAATGCAATTCGTGGTAACCAAACATTTCCTAAGTGATTTATTTATTTCTTTATTTTTAGTACAGGGAGTCAAACTTGGGACCTGGCACTTGCAAGGCAGGTCGTGCCCGCTGAGCTACTCCCTCAGCCCCCTGTGAAGGTTCCGATGCCACTTTCTGTATTAAAATTACTTTAACCCATTTATCGGTTTGCATTCTATATTTGAGTCTGTTTAAAAGAATTTATTGTCCGAGGCCATACCATCCTGAATGCGCCCAATCTCATCTACTAAAAGTATTTATTTTAAGTAATATAGACATTACAGATATATTTCTCACATTAATTTAAGAAACATAATTAATTTTTATTATTACATATCAACAAATAACCCTGTGTGTAAAATCGTTTTCTGCATTTCCAATGAAAATCTTTCTCAGGACCAGAAGCGATCTTGGCCCTGCGGTATTTTCTCAGAGCCCACCGAGACAGATAATTCCCTGCGCAGGACTGAGGACACTGATGCTCTGCTGCAGTTCAGTATCTCCAGTTCTAAGCCAGTCAGTGGAGACTAAAGATCTGTCCTAGGCGCACTTCCTTCAAGCAACGCCATCCACCACAGTCCCTGAGTCCCTCAGAGCCCATTACCCAGCGGTGTCTGGCTCGAACTGGCTACGTGCCAGTGGCGGTGTTCAGCTTTAATTTTTGCGGGTGCCTGTTTTCTATTTTTACTTTTACACATGTGTGAAGAATCCCAGCGTCCATGTGAACAGTAAATGCAATAGGTCCATGCCTGTATTGCAAATGTTCCTTTGTCTTCCCGGCCCCTCTTTAGAAAGTATAATGAAAAATTATCCCTTGTTAATCCTAAAGTATTTTCAGGGACAGTGAAAGTCACAGTGAGAATTTCACATTTAAAAGAATGATTTTCAGTGAGAAAAACTGCCATATTACCGTGAGCCTGACTTTTACCTTTGGGTTTGCTAACTGAAGACTAAATTTAATACTCTTGCACATTTTGTCATGTAAACAAAAACAAGTCAATACTGACAGCCTCATATTGGATCCATAGTAATGTCAATAATAAAAGGATGAGGAAATGTAAACATTACCTATAATTATTTACTTTTGAAAATGCAGGAAACTATTAACTCTACCAGTACTTCAAAATTGAGATAACTAATTTTGGGGATGGTAAGTACAGAATAACAGCTTAAATATCTTAGACTCTACACAGTTACATGAGAAATGAAATTCAGCAACATGTAAATAATGGGTAAAATTAGCTTAAAATAATTCTGTATTGGCAAAATAATTTTTTATATTCAGTTTAATGACACAATTTTTATCATAGCATTTTCTTTCAGTCCCTCCTTTGAAGATTATTTAATTTTACTTTGTAGATATTTCACTGAACTTAGAAATTTTGTTTGCAATCACATAGAGATGATTTACAGAAAAAGTAGAGAGAAAGAAAGACGCACAAGTAGAAACAAACTAAACAATTAGAATGTGATCACTGACAAGAACAGAAAAAAGGCAAATACACAAATACTGTAACAGTCAGAGAAAATTTTATACAAGATTAAATGGTCCTGAGGCACATGCTTGACTTCAAGATGTAACTGCAAGAATTTCAGCACAACTGTGGAATCGAAATCAATATAACGATATTTAAGTAAGTTGCAAACTTTTTATCTTAAAATGTGTCTATATTTATTGAGGTTTCTGCTTAATGTCTTTTGAATGAATATTGAAGTGTGCAGATTCAGAACAGATATAAAATTTAATGATCACTTAAAAAGGACAGGGAAGTAACACTAAATGCTCTAAAAGTTAACTTGCAGAAAAAAGGAATTTCAATTTTTCAATTGTAATAATTTAATTACAAATAATTGTCATATTTTGTAATTATCCCAGGGAAATATAAGAGTCATTTATGAAGATGTGGTTTTGAAAGGAATCTCCACAGCTGAGGCCAAATACATCTGCACACTCTCAGGAGAGACAGACGAGCGGAGGCAGCAGGAGAAAACGCCGGAGCTGAAGACACACTCGGAGGAGCTGTGCTCTGCTTCAGTACTACTGCGGGAAGGAGGAGGGCAGTGGACAGTAAGAGAGTTATCAACAACAACGCAAGATCCTAAAGAGAAACTTCTCAGGAAATTTCATGGGGGTTCCATTGTCACAGAAACCTCTGTTGCAGAAATCCACATCAAGATTGAGGGAAAGGAGAAAAGAAAGAGGCAAAAATCTTTGTATGTATATATGTATATGTACAGGAGGGCTAACATGGTTCTACTAGTGTATTATATCAGTTAATGCTAAGGAATAATTGATGACGGGTTATTCGATCAATCTTGTATGTCTGTAGGTGTTAACCTGAGCACACACTTCGAAGATATCGATATGCAAAGCAGCAACTATTATTCGTTTTTTTTTTGTCTTTTGTTTTCTGTTTTTTGTGCTTTTCTGTTGTTGAGATGATTGTTCAACCAATTCCGTATGTCTGTATCTGTGTTCATGTATATACACTTCGAAGATATCAATAGGTAAAGCAACAACCATTGTTCAGTCCATGTCACCTTGTCTGTAAATCAGCTTTGACTGTACTGTTTCTTATGCTAAAAAAAAAAAAAAAAAAAAAAAAAGACTGCATCACACAATTTGGTTGCCTAAGGATGGTTGTAGGCATTATTCTACCAGCGGGAAAAAATAGTATAATCAGGACTTTCCCCCATGTTTTCTTGCAATCTCTCAATTCCTTGCACACTCATGTCATTTTCTTTCATGGTAAATTTCTTTTTCTATATGGGTGAGATAATTCTGAGGATGCTTCAAGCAAAGTCAGTTCACAGTTCCAGTGATGGGTCTTTAAAAGCAATAATTTCTCCTGTAACTGGTTGTGGAAATCAAAGAGTCAGTAAAGATTTTCATTAGCATGTTATTGGTTATATGTCTATCTGAAGAAATCATAATCATTCAAGATAAATGAAAATACAATTTGATTTTTCTGAGTTAAATGATCTCTACTTGAATGTGTTGAGAAACATTGTGGTGTGACTGTATATCCAAGATGTGTGTGTAGGGTTCATAGTCCAGAAACGCAATTACTATGCAGGTGTAAACAGAAATGCTAGAGAAAGGAAAACTGTTTTATAATTCATGGGCATGTAGGACAATGGCCTTCTTGGTAAAAATGCATCAAAACTTCAAACGGAAGAGATATTATTTGACAACTCACAGTAGACCATTTCTTATGGAAGCTACTGGGTGAGAGACCATAACTATCTGCTCTCCAGCTTATTTTTAGCACCTGTGCTACTTAATTTTAAATCAAAAACTCAGTGAGCTAGAGTTTATTGTGCCATTTGATGATACTGAAAGAGGTTTTTTAACTTGCCCAACTTTATAATTAGTACAAGCAAGAATCAAGACCCACAATCTAATTTGATTTTTAAAGGCCATGTTAACTAAAGAGTACATTCATTTTTAGTTCCTCATAGCAGGAACTGTGCTTTTAAAAATCTGTATGTTCCATTTCTATGACTTCACCTGACACACAGTATGTGAAAGTGTTTGTTCAGTGATTGCATAAATGTGAATGTATCTCTCATTTCGGAAGCCTCACTTATCTCTGATCTATCATCTTATACACGAAGTCTACTAAGAGGAAAAGTCACATTTTCTTCCTCTCTTATAAGTCAACAGAAGGAAAGTAGAACAGATACTCTTTCTCAAGACACTAATAATTTTTTTTTTTTGCGGTACTAGGGATTGAACTCAGGACCCTGTGCTTGCTAGGCAGGAGCTTATTCCACTGAGCTATATCTCCAGCCCCAACACTAATAATTTAATTCACCCTTTCTTTAAAAATACCAGTAAAGGAGATGGCCTTTAGCTGCTTTGGCCATTAGGACAGAAGAAAAATCTCAAACTGAGAAATTTATATTCTGGGGAAAAGGAGGAAGTGATTGTCATAAATAATGAACAAAATATAAAAATAATCTACAGTCGTGGGAAAAAGTATTATAAACAAGTAGGTAGGGATCAGATATGCAGAGGGTTTGAGCAATGCAGGCACATGAAAGCATTAAACAGGATAACTACAGAAACACTTACTCCATATCAGTAATTATGCTGAAATGGCAATGCTTATAATAACAAATAGAACTTTTAACTTTGTTTTCCTCGGTGGTGTTTTTCCACAGTCCATTTAATAATTACATATTATGCTGCATTGAAATTTGTAACCTATTTCATTACCTCAAACTTAGCAACGTGGCATGTCTCCTGAAATACTGCAACTATTACAGATTTTGATTATGGCACACATTGCTGTAATAGTTGCATAATAATACCAGATTTTTAACTTTTAAAATAATGTCACTTAAAAAAATAAAAATAGTGTCACTTTAAATGTTAGCATAGTGAAAAGAAAACAGAAATGTTTGTTCTCACTTTGATAAAAGTAGGGATAATTATCTATGTAACTGTTACGGTTTGTGTCTAGATGTCCCACCCCCAAAGCTTCATGCACTATTACATGGGGCTTTTGGGAGGCCGTTGAAACTATGTGTGTGATGGATCCATTGCGCAGTGCTGGCGTTACTGGTCCTGGGCTTAAAGGCGGTGACTGCTGGAGCAGTCCACGGAAGGCCTGGCACTGCCCTAAGCTCAGCAATCTGGATAAAATGAAAGGAGCAGAGAGAAGCATCTTGCTCTTCTGGTACTTGCTGTCTTCTGCAGCCAGGAGCAGTTTCCCTTCTGCCATGTGCCACCCCGCCTTAGAGACAGTGGATCACGGGCTGAAATCTACACAAACTGTAGGCTAAATAAGCCTTTTCCTTTTCACCTTTGGGCGTGGGGTATTTTGTCTCAGCAATGAGAGAAAAGTAACTAAGACAATCACCAATCTGGATTGTTTATCTAATTAAGGAATTCATATTATTATTTAAGGGGGAATATAAATATATTCCTTTATTAATCTAATAAAGAAAACGTTTTTGGCCTCGTAATTCATATAGTGAAATTGATATAGTGGAAACATCTGTACTGCAGGAATATTATGGTCTCATTGTGCACCTGCTCCTGCTGCCTCTTGGTGACAAAAGCTGTCAAAGCTAAGAGCAGATGTGTAACTTGTTGTGTTTCGGACCTTCAATGCTCCCCAAGGGCTCATGGTCCCCAGTGGTTTCTAGTTGATGGTATTACTGACAGGGAGCACAATCTTTATAGGTGGAATCTGGTGAAAGGAAGAAGGGGGAAGAAAGAAGGGAGGGAGGAGGCGCGGCGGAACCTGGGAGTGTGTCCCTGAGCAGCGTATTGGAAAGGAACATTGGCACATTTTGCCCCTTCCACTTCCAGTTCCCCTTCCCAGCTGCCGTGAGATCCGCAGCCTTCCTCTGCCTTGTGCTTCTGCTGGGTTCTGAGTTCTCACAGGTCTAATAGTAACTGGGATCAAATGAGCACAGAGTGAAACCTCTGTAACTCTGAGAGAAGTAAACCTTTTCTCCTATAAAGTGATTTTTCTCAGGTATTTTCTGACAGTAATAGCAACTGTCTAATTCATAATTAGTACTAATGACTTTATGAGCACAGACACAAAATGTTTGTGGCAATTGAAAATGTATTTCCCTTCAATGTTGAAAATTTGTTTGGCAAATTTACTTTAATTAGTTAAGCCACAAAAGAGCCCATTTAGCCAACAAAAGAATTTTCTGCCCGATGCTATGTGAATTACTCCATACTTCTTAATTTGTGAAATCTAAATGGAATGCTTTTTGTTGACTTGCTTTGATGTTACCATTTTAAACATACATATTAATTTTCTCAATTATTTGAATAAGTAGCCTACATTAGTATAAGGAAATTTGGGGTAAAATTACAGTTCCTATAACATGCTCTCCTTTTGGAATACAATCATTTCCTTCATTATTATGAGCTCTTGATTAAATCTGGAAGAAATATGCAAATGAGTAAATTTTATATTTTAAAATCCCATATTTCTCAAAATATATGTGTATACATAACATTGAAACTGGGAAATTGAAATTTAGGCAACTTTCTCAATTACTGGTGACTTCTGCTCCTCATTGAGCTTTATTTTCATGACCTAGAAAAGGGAAAAATAATACCTAATTCACAAGGCGTTTCTCAAATTTAAATTGACAATATAGGTGAAATTGCTTTGTAAATTTCTCTGTCTATTGCAACTGCATAGATATATTATTTTCCCATCCAGAGAGCAGAGCGTTCACTTCCCTTTCCAACCTACTTCCTAGCATATAGAAAGTTTCTGGTGAATTTTGAATAAAAGTCTTCTGGCACAGGAAACCATAAATGAAGTTCTTCAATAAATATTTAACACATGTCCACATATGCATACACATATTGCTTTTAGCTACTGTTAGGTTGCTAAGTACATAAATATAGACTCTGTATGGCAAATCTGCCATTAACTTTGAAAATTAAAAGAATAAAGTATGGAAAAAAACACAACAGGTTACTGCAGAACGGTCGATCAAGTCTGTCAATACGCCAAATGTCTCTTACACTAAGTTTCTCATATTAAAACTAGCTTTAAAGTTTGTCTTTTTCTGAATTCCTTGCTCTGTCTTTCTGGCTCAGTTACTGGACAAATGTAACTTCCTATCCTCCTCTGCTCAGCTACTTTTACAGAAGCACCAACAGATGCCATCATTAAGACCCTCAATAGAAAATCATAAACAAAATATATTCTTTGCCCTTCTCACTTTTCAATTTCTTTAAAAAGAGAAGCCATCTGCTTTAACTCTTTTATAATTACAAGTTTTTTTGTTTGCCAGTCTTGTATTTATCTTAATAATAAATGTTTAACTACCAAGTTCACAAGTATAAGTTTGTGGAGTAATCTGTTGGTACTAAAATAAATTGTCTCATATCATAGTTTGGGTCACAGTTTTCTGGTAATAATTTCATGCTTTAATAACACATATAAACGTAAAGGTTGTGTTTACCAGATTTTTTCATGCACAGTTTTAGGGGAAAAAACATCCATTAAAATACATATTATAGTGTATTACATATTATAGTGTATATCTTGAAAACTTTAAATGATTAAATGAATATCATGTATGTGGAAATTCCAGGCAAAATAATAAAAAGGAGATTGAAAATATTAATGATCTTTATAGTCACATATAAAATTTAACAGTAGTAGTCCAGTAAAACTAAAATGTACAACTGAACTAAAATATTAGAACAGGAATCTTAAACATCTCTAGCAGATTATTAAAATAATGGATAGCTTAGATTCCATCAGAATTTGTCATGCTAACATTCATAGCTTTTATTCCTTGAAAGTAATTAGTATAAAAGTTAACTTTAAAATGTATTATTATGCTTTCATATTAATACAGAAGTTCATGAATTTAACAATAAGTTTAATGCAAGATCTAAGAAGCTGGGAGTGGTGGCTCATGCCTGTAACCCCAGCATTTGGGAGGCTGAGGCAGGAGGATTGCTGTGAGTTCAAGGTCAGCCTCACTACAAAGGCTAGCCTGAAATACATAGTGAAACTCTGTCTCAAAAATAGTTTTTAAAAAATAATTAATTAATTAAATATAAAAGGGCTTAGCGCTTACAAAACTGAATAAAGAATGAGAGAAATTACCAGTTGTTCTTCGGTTTTTATTATTTTAAATATATGATCACTCCAACAAAACAAGAAACTTGAACATATATTTTGCACAAGTATTAAAATTCAATTTTATATTGTATATGCATTATTCACTTTTAGTAAGATAGCAATTCAGGTTTCTCTTTTACCTGTAATGTCAATCTCTCTTCTTATCAACATTTTCTCTTCAGTGAGACCAAAACTGAGAATGCCTTCTCAACTCCCGTATTTTCTAGGAGAGAGCTGGAACCACACCAAGCCTAGGCATTTGTCTTCAAATACACTAATCAGTAAAAAAAAAAAAAAAATGTTTATCGTCTCACTAGACTTACCTCGGGACTAGCGGGCATTTCCATTTTAATGTCTCCAACAGAAAATCTGGCTCTTTACCCCCAAATTTTCATTCTTCCTGCTCATACATCACTGTATATAAATCAATAAATATAAATATTTTTATTATCCCATTAATGTTTTATTATGCTTTAGAAATATTTCACCCAGGGCTGGGGATGTAGCTCAGTGGCACAAATGCCTGCCTAGCAAGCACAAGGTCCTGAGTTCAATTCCCAATTAAAAAAAAAAACTAGAAATATTTCATTTAAAGCATTAGATACATTTCTTAATATTCTCATCATTCTACTGTTCAGAGCCGCTGAAGCTGGAAAATAATTACACGGTGCAGGATGAAGCCAGCCTGAGAAGAGGGCAGCTCCTCTGAGCAAACCAGCCCCTTGGAGTAAACCAGCCCCTGTAACTTATTAAATGGTGGCTGGGCAGCGAGGTGGAAAGCACCCAAAGTCAGTGGCCCTGCTGTTGAAGTCTGTCCTCCTGCTCATCAGACTAGAGGTGACTCCACCTGACCTGGCTATCTCTTGTCTTTATTTTCTAAATCTTCTCACCGTTTTCTCCTGGGGACCACTGAGAGACCACTGACTTCCACATTCTACTATACATGAAAAAATAAAAGGTAGTCTAATGCATACTTTTGAAATGAGTAATTTAATTATAATTGAAAAACACATTGGATAAGACTTTAACAACAGAGAGCTATAGAGTACAACAGTGTGCCTGTTTCCTATTACCCTCCAAAATGATATATTTACTAGCTTCGAGAACACATTTTGGGATTTTTGTTTCTGTTTTTGTTCAGTTTTTATTTTCTTTGGTACATTTATTCAGTACATAATGTTCTTCTTCCGTGTGGGGACTTGGGGCATGTACATAACACACATCTTAATTCCTTTTCATTTCCTTTCGCTGCTCTCCCTCCAGCATCCCGCCATATCTTGATTCCCCTCCCATTTGAAAAATATCTAACTCATTACTTCCTAACTTTATACTTGATCTTAAAGGCTGAGAAATGATATGTTATCTACCTTTTATTTGTTTCTTATAGTTTGGGTGAGAGAAAACATACAATATTTATATATGTGTCTGATTTATTCATATAACATTATGGTCTTAAGATGCATGAATTTTCCTACAAGTACCTCAAATTTACCCTTCTTTGTGGAAAAACAGAGTATTGTATAAAAATACCATGCATTATTTATTCATCTGTTGATGGACACATAGTTGCCTTCCAAGATTAATCTATTATAAATTGTGCTGCTATAAACATAGATATGCATGTATCACTGTAGTATGGTGGTTTAAACACTTTGGGAGAAGACACATAGAAGGAGAAGGGCTGGAAAGAATGGAATTTCAAATTTTACGTTCTGAGGAGTGTCTATACTGATTTCTGTGGTCGTTGTACTGGTTTAGATTTCCATCAGTAATGTGGACTTCCCTTTCATTCATGCATCCATACCAGCATTTGTTATTTTATTTATTTATGATACTCATAATTTTGGTATGATATAGAATCTCAGTATTGTTTCAATTTCCATTTATTTAGTGTCCAACGATGCTGAACATTTTTGATATATTTATTGGCAGTATGTACTTCTGAGAAGTGTCCATGAAATTCATTTGCATATATTAGTTGATTCTTTTAAAATCAGGGGTTTAGATAGTCTTCTAGTTATTTAATACTATAGGCATTAGTGTTTTGTTGGTGCAATAGCTGACAATTCTTTTTTTCTCATCCTGTAGATGGTCTTTTTAGTCTGTTGGCTGTTTTCTTTGCTGTGGTGAAGGATTTGTCTTTATTTGATAGGATCCATTTATTGATCCTTCATACTACTTTTGCACCATTGAGGAGTTCTGTTCATAAGGGCCTTGGCTACAACCATGTTTCCCAGAATTTTACCTATTTTATCTTCCAGCATATTGATCCTATTTTACCATTTTCATTCTTGATTCACTTTGATTTCCGCTTAGTACATGGTGAGTCACAAGGGTCTGACTGCAGGTGTCTGCAGTGGGTAGGTATTTTTTCCAGCACTACTTACTAAACAGGTTGTCTTTCCTCCTGTACATATTTCTGACCCCCTTTGTCAAGATTCACAGACTGAATGAGCCTGGGATTTTTTTCTGCATCCTCTATTCTGTTCCATTGATTTACAAGTCTGCTTTATTTTTTTAATTTTTAATTTTAAAATTTTTTACACATCTTTTTAAAAACAGTACCATGCTCTTTTCATCACTGTAGCTTTGTAATACAGATTAAAAATCCATAATTATGATCCTCCAACTTTGCTTGTATTACCAAAGACTGAATATGTTATTCAGTTTATTTTTTTTCTAGTTCCATATAGATTTTAGGTTCCATTTAGTTTTTTCTAGTTCTGTGAAGAATGTTAGTAGTATGTATTTAGTTGGGATTGCATTAAATCTGTATATCAGTTTAAGAAGTACAGCCATTTTTCCTGCATTCTTTCTGTCCAGTAATAAAGGATAGCTTCTTTTTTAAACTATTTTTATTTTATCCCATAGATTATTGTATGTCGTTGTGTCCATTTTTATTTGCTTCAAGAAATTTTTGAATTTGATCCTTGATTTTTCCTTGAAGAATAGGTTATATTACAGTAAGTTATTTACTCTTCATGTATTTGCCATTTCCAGAGGTATATTCATGCTGTTGTAAGCAGGAAAGACATTTAATATGATTTCTATTGTTTTATTTTTTTATGACAGCTTAGTGTACTATCACATGATTTATAATGGAAAATATTCTATGTGCTGATGAAAGAATGTATATTGTGAAGATGTCAATTGTGATATTCTGTAAATGTCTATAAGTCATTGCTGTCCAGGGTCAGTTTAACTCTACTCATTGTTCATTATTTATCTTTATCTTTTCTTTTTTTTATGTATTAAAGACAAAAGAATGGAGACATATAAACCAGAATAACACAAAATCAATACAGGAAATACAAAATTATAGAGAAGATAGCATGGAATTAGCACTGGATGCTGTATTACATAATGTTATCTTCACATTTGTTATTGTTATACAGATGATGGCTTGTTTGATTAATCAATTTTCTCCACCCTCATCTCTGTTGTTCTAGCACCCAGTCAGTCATCTTCCCTCTGATAGTAACTATACTTTTGGGTTTATTTACTCCCTCACACTCTCACATTGGTAGGAGACATGGCTGCTTCAAATTATGCATATATTCAAATATATGCAGATATAGAAATTGCTATGGCAGGAGGTTAAAAGCATGCATGCTCAAAGACATTAGATAGACAGGGAACCAGGTTCACTATGGTCAAGCCCGCACTGAGAAGCCCTCAAGGCCGTGAAGGGTTCAGTCGAGTTTTTGAGGTTATCCAGTGAGCCACCAGGCTTCGACTCAATACATTGCATCTGGAGGTCCAGTTGAGTCCTCAGGGTTGCCCAAGCAGACTACTGGGCTCTGCCCTGGAGAGGCTCTGCTGGGAGCTTGGTCAAGTCCACAGAGTCACCGGCAGTGGACCACCTGGCTCTGCCCCATCACTGAGTTGCTGGGGGCTGAGTCAAGTCCACCAAGACACTCCCTGTGGACCGCCTGGGTCTGCCCCATTGCTGTGCTGCGGAAGGCCCCATCCAGGTCTTCAGGGTTCTCATGTAGCCTAGAGGGAGTGCACTACCCCCTCAGGCTACTGAGCTCCTTGTCAAGTCCCCTGGGGTCCTCTTATAGGCCACCATTGTCTCCATGCAGGCCACCTATGACTCTTTGGAGGTTGTCTCCATCCATCTAGAGAACTGGGTCTGCACCCTAGTTCCAGGTGTTCACCTCTTCCCACCTCCTGATCTCCAATGTTGCCATTCCCTGCTCCTTGCAGCTGGTCATTAGGTGCACTTAAGATGTTGGCCACAAGTGGCATGAGATCCCCCCAACCCGTGCTCACTGTGGTAGTCCAGGGTTTGTACTAAGTTTAGTTATTAGTTCTAGAAGAGAATTGGAGGATTTTTCTCAGGTGTGCTGTGTAGAGTGTGTTGTCTCTCAGACTCCCAGACTGCTGCTTTTTGTGTAATTTGTTGTGATGGGTTCATACAAGGTTCATATTTACAAGCAGTATGGAGACCCACTTGATTCTCATATTAGTAGTTTAGGGTGAATTCTGAAACCGTGGACTCAGCCAATTGCTGTCAGTAACACATGTTGAGTGCTTGAGTCACCAAGACTGAACGTGCTCAGAGAGGGTGTTCAGAGTGGGAGCTGAAGTGGGTAACTGAACTCGTGCTTCCTGGTTGGTGTTGGAGTGAGAAGGCGTTGGGGCCGTGTGGTCCACCTCCATCTGCAGCTCTCTCTTACTGTTGTGCTTCAGTTTCATTTGTTCTTTGACTAAATCCCTGGGAGTTGCTGTGGCCCTGGGGTCACTGCCACTGCTTTCCACTACTCTCTGCTAGTACTTGCTCACACAGTGGAGAGGTAGGAGGCCACAGCCTCTGGACAGGTATAGAGCTGGGTGTGGTAGGCTGTGTACTGCTTGCTTTGATTCTGCCTTACCTCTGCACACTGATTAGAATGGTTGCTGCAGAGTGGGGATTCTGTTTTAGTGGCTTTTGTAACTTCTCATCCTCACTCTGGGTTTGACAACACCTCCCAATCACCATTGCCTCTTTTCTGGGCTGTGCTTTCTCTGCTCTGGTCCTGGGCAAGCTCTCAGATGTCTGCTCTCCCCTGGCTGAGTCAGGAGGCTCCCATGAGCACAGGCCTCCGAAGCTGAAGCTGTGAGTGCTGGTATGAGGGAGCAGGCTGAGGGTGTGTTTAGAGAGGTACTCCCTCCTTCTCTGCCTCCTCTTCCACCTACTGCACCATGGCATCCCTCTGAGCCTTTCCTCCAGGAGAGGTCTTGTTTGCTCTTTCTGAGGGCTTCAATTCTCATTTCAGAGCCTTCCTGGGTCTAGGAGACCTATTTCTCTCCTTCCTGCCTTTCTCATGTTGCTATATTCCAGTGTCTTGGTGGCGATCCTCTGGGAGGATCTTTGTCTACAGCTTACCTGATTCCCATCTTCTCGGAAGTCCCATTATTTATCTTGATGAGCTGTGAGTTACTACAGATGGAGTGGTAACATCTCATCACTATCTCATGGAAGTCTATCTCACACTGGGCCTAGCAATATAAGGTTGATATGTTGACTGGCCCAATCCTGGCTGTACAGAGACTAACAGTTATTATTTCCTTTTCTCAGTTGACTTTTATTTTATAATAATCTCCCTCATCTCTTTTAGCTGTTTTGATTTAGGGTCTGTTTTATTGGATTTGTACATAGTTATTCTGATGTCTCATAGTTTCAATTTTCATGATATATTTTATTTCATGTCATCACTCTAAGTCTATGCACAATCTTAAATATAAACTGATTTCTTGTAAGTAGCACATAGTTGAGCACTGTTTACTCATCCATTCCATCACTTTTGCTTAGGTGATAGTCAGTTCATCTTTAGCATAATTAGGGATATGTGAGTTCTTACTACTGCTATTTTCTCATTTGCTTTTAAAACTTTTGGTAGTTGTTTTCTTTCTTCCTTTCATACTGTCTTCATTTGTGGTTCAGAGATTTTTTTCTCCTAGTATGTTTCAATTCCTTGATTATTTCTTTGAGTATTAAATAAAGAATTTTCCTTTCCAGTTATCTCAAGGCTTATGAAAATTCTTTTGATTATAAATTTTTTGTGAAGTGATAGCAATGTAACATTGACCAAAAAGGGGGAGGGGAAGAGAGAGAGAGAGAGAGAGAGAGAGAGAGAGAGAGAGAGAGAGGATTGAAAGAATTCCTCTCCATAATATTCCACATTGAAAATGTTTGCTGTCAGTTTGTACCATTATGTTGTCTTATTATATGAATGGAATTATTCTTTTAAACTGCTTCTTTGTTCTTCATAGTAATGATAGAGCAATTAATGTATCATATTTACAAAGTTAAAACATTCTTTGTGTAATTATTTTTCTTAGTGTGTTTTATGCCCATATTTTCCCTTTTATAGTAGTTTTTTTTTCTACTTGAGGAACATAAAACTATGAAACTCCCTTAAGAAAAGAAACAGATAATGTTTCAGGACAATGAAATTGCAAGTATTTTTATGACAAGATCCTAAAATCATGGAGAGTGAAGTAAAAAATAAACAATAGACAGTGTATGGAAAACCTAAGTGTCCATCAGCTAATGAAATAATTTTTAAAAATTGGAATAGACACACAAAATATTACACAGTCATACATAAGGTCTGTTACTAAAGGCAGAATAAATCAATCTATAGGTCATTCTGTTGAGTAAATAAGTCAGGAATAGAAACACAATGTTCACATAATACTGTATTTCATGTATGAGAGATTTTTTAAAAAGTGGATGTTAAAGAACTTGAGAGCAATTCAGTGGCTATGGAAGGTTAAGGAAGACATGAGACAGGATGAGGGGCTAAAAACTGGCTAGTGATTGGTAAGTTACAGTGACAGGAAAGAGGTTTCAGTGTTGCATTGTACAGTAGGCTGAAAATAAAGAATGAAATGCACTGTATATTTCAGAAAAAGGGAGAACAAACAGTTTTTAATAATTTCACCAAAAAGAAACAATAAATATTTGAGGAGCTAGATATGCTGAACTGTGTTTTTAGCATTATGGAATACACTCAAATAGCATAGGTATCACATAAATATGCAAAACATGGGCTGATTAAATAAACAAATAAATGCATAATTACTCTCTATTTGATGAAAATAATATAAGCCAGAACATTACTTCAAGGAAAATTTCAAGGAGTATATTATTGTATGAGAGAAACAGAAATGGGTGAATAAAATGAAAATCGAGTATAATAAGATGAAATAGAATGTTTCAAATGTGCAAATATTGATAGATAAGAAGAAATATGCAGAAAAAATCATGAAATCTATAAGGAAAAACTTTAGATATCATATTCATAGCCATGATAAAAAGGGGGAATCAACTTTAGCAAATGTAATGAGCACTTTGTTAACATTTATGATTACTTATGAAAAAATATCCTTAAATCTGTCAAAATATAGGACTACAGAAAACAATATCAAGAAGTATATAAAATAAATAACACTATATGAGATAATGTCTACCCAGTCATATTTTTAAATAAAAAAATTTGTCTGTGCAATCATAAAAAATTAGAACATGAAAATACCATATGTTTAATGGACTGTAATAAAACAACAGGAATTTGATGATACATTTGAAGATGGAAATAAAACTTTCAGATCAGCTTTTACTCTTATATTTTTTGGCAAGTGTTATTACCACTGTAATTTCTACTATTCATTTCTATCAAAAATGTAGAATGTTGAGAAGTATAGTATCTTTTCTGTATGCTATAAAATGATCTCAAGAAAAATTTAAAAAAATCCTTACTACTATAATTGTAGTTAGAAGTAACTGAAAACAAAATGGTGATAAAAGCATCGTAGAAATTAGTGGTTGTCATGGGGATCTCTGTGCCTGCCATTGATTCCAAATGTTCTATTTAACTTCCCTATCAAAGCAATGAGTTCAAAGAGAAGTCTGGGCCTGTATTATTTCCAGATAAACACTAAATTCAGTGCATACAACATTTTAATAATAAAGCAATCTAAAATGCACACAAATATTGATATGCAATCCAAAATCATGTGTCCTAAATTTTTTAAAATAATTTTTAAACTGTAAACATTTATTAAATTGATCTTCCTCATTTCTTCCATTTTCATTTCAGAGTCCACATATTCTGATATTATGGTTTGTTATTTGGGTTTTTTTGTGGACAAAAACTAATAAAGCATATCTTAAACCAGTTTCATCTGTGTAAAAATGGTGAGATTCCATCTACAACCTTCCAAATATGTAACAGATTATAGAAAATAAATCATGCTATTTATTCTGGTTAAAGATAACCAGACCTGAATAATTAGTTAGCTTATTAACTTTTATTCAATCCGTTTTTCTTTTTTTCTTCTCTGCTGTAATTTATTCTAATTAAGAAACCTGTTCTTTCAGGATCCCATGTTTCCGTGGCACTTGTGAAGAACTGGAACTCGCTGACACCCTAAGTGTGCCTAGAAGTCACTGGCAGACTTGATAACAACTTGGGTATTTGTCATTCTCTGTGTAGTGTATTATTTGGCTGGTATCTCCCCGAGTAATAAAGTGCGTGGCTTCCAGCCTGTTCTCCTGCAATAAGAATGGTTCATGCTGTTGTAATAATATCATCCCCTAAAAATCATGTCAGAATAGATACAGGTTTCTGCTGTCTTGTTTTTTTGGAACATTTTCACTTTGTTTTTTTTCTTGAACAAAATATAAGTGAGATGAAAGTGGTGAGAAACCATAAATACATTGCACATTATGACTGAATGATGAGCTCATAGTTGATAAAACAGCTGAGTATGGGATATTTTTACTCAAGGAAATATAATTATTTATCTACTTTATGATAGCCACATGTGTATATAAGTGTAAGTCACCTCGTGGATGTATTTTAACTATGTACTACTGTCTTACTTTTCAACTGTTTGATAACTATTTCTCAATAATATTTTTATTCTGTCTAAACGCTGTGGCAGATAATTGGGCCTACACAGAGTTTAGTGCACATTAATTGCGCATGTCATTTTTCTTCCTTTTCTAGCCTTTCCAACATGTGAAATTTGAAATGAGATCTAGAAAAATTCATGTAATAGATTGAAGATAAATGTCCTTGAAGAGAAATGTCTCATAGTTCCAAGCTCACTTCGAACACAGACTCTTCAAAAGAAGGTTCATATTTATAACCAAGAGAGTTACAGTGAATGGTTTTACTTATAATTACAGAAGAGTTCACTTTTGGCCTTTAGTTTAAAACAATTTTTAATGTTTTTGATTTTGAAAATTATCACAAAACAACTGTTTGCTTCAATTAATTCATAATTACTTCTTATCCTGTTTTAGGCTGAAAACTGCTTCCTGCACACTTCTGGATGAGCATATTCTGATGTCCAGAGGGTTGTGATTCTTCTAAAGGATGATCCTAAGGCATTACATTTGCAAACCACCACCGTTCTCTCTCTAGCCCCCCACCTGTGGATTATTTACCTCCACCCAATGTGCCCGAACTAATCATTATTACATATCACATTGGCTACACTGCGTATGTCTTTACATTGACTTCACTCCTCCCTTTAATTCAGATTGGAAATGGTGAGAATGGATGCTACGCCCTGTGGGTGACTGTTTCTGCCCATCCTCTCTTCTCCCCTGCGCCTCTCTCTTTTCAATTTGAAATGGAATAATCACTATGACACCCAGACTTCACTGTTCCTTTCCTCTCTGCTCTCCACAGCCATCGTACTGGATTGAATTTTCATCTGTTATTATTCAAAAGAATGAAAAACGCCTTAAAGTTACTAGCAGATTTGTCTTCCAAATTATTTTATAATCTTAGTCATTTTCAAGGAATTATACTGACTCTTCGGAGAAGAGCGAATAATACTTTCCATCCTTTGTCTTATCATAAAGTATATTAGAACTCACTTCTTCCAAACAGTTCATTAGGTTTCTTTAGGCATGGGGGTAACCAAATGTCTCTGTGGGCATTCACAGGGCTCCTACTTAAGGGTCAAGGTACACCAAAGTATATGCTTTACTCTGACAAGCCAAATTCAGGAGACTACCTTGGGGTCATCTGGAAGCAGTTAAAGTGTCAACTTTCTTTTTAAAAACAGCTGAGTAACACAAAGCTCAAGATGAATCACATTTATATAAAATAAATAAAACACCACATCCCTTAAGTTTGCACTGATGAAACATGCAGCCTTGAAAGCATTTGGTTGGGGACAGAAAAAGATAGAAAACAGGCTCGTGAAATAGTGTGTATTTTATTGGTGATTTGTTATACCAATCATGAAATATGTAGAGGTGACAGATGTAGGTAGAATGGAGATATATATATATATATAATATATTATTGTCAGAGATGGATTTCATACACATGCAGTACTTAAAGGGGTAGATGCGTACTGAAACAGAGATTAAATTAGAATTATTTAAGGATGTTTCCAAGACACAAAAGGAACGCTAGAAAGAGAGCAAAAGTGTAGAAATATAATGTTCAAAATGTGATGATTTTACATTATGTTTAAATTAATACATAGAATCGGAAAAGGATGCACCTTGGAAAGTAGCTCAGCTCACTAAAGCAACAAGAATGTGTTTCTGCTATAGTTTGAATGTAGGGAGCTTGTATTAGTCAGCTTTTTGGTCACTATTGTGAAATTTCTGGGATAGTTAGAAAGAAAAACGACTGTTTTGTCTCACAGTTTTAGAAATTTCGGTTCTGTCATTTGGTTCCTAAAGTGAAGCAGCTCATCTGGGCCGACGTGTGAATGGCTCCCGGGGGTGCTGAGGCTCCTCCCAGGGCTCCTTTCCATTTTCTTCTTGCCCTGTATGAAGAAATGGTCAAGACACATGGAAAGGGTAGCAAATTGTTACATTTAGTAAAGGCAGGAAAAGAAGTTAGCTCTGCAGAGTGAGTGTGGACAGGTAAATGTAGGGAAATAAATACACACTGCAGAATGAGAGTGAGCCACTGAAAATTCTTCTGAGAGCTGACAGTGGCCCAGACCTTAACTCTGTGTTTATATCCCCTACTCCATAGGCTGATGTCAGATCTGGGCTGTCCTGTCCAAAACCTGCTTGAGCTCCAGGGAAAAGTATTGAAGGTAAAATTTTCTGAGTGGCTCCAGGTGCAGGGGTGTAAATTTTCCCCAGTGATTAAGTAACTGGATCTCAGCAATTGACAGGTTACATCCAGCTGTGCAGCTGACTGGGCACACCCTTCCTCCTGCCTCAGGAGGACAGGCTGGAGCAAAATCACTCAGAGCAGGAGTCAGGGAGAAAAAAGAAAGAGCAGGAAGACACCAGGCTTCTGTGACCCCCACTAAGAGCAGGTCCCAAAGAGAAAGCGCCTCCTGTGAGTGCCTCTCCTGAAGTTGCACAGTGCTGTCCAACAGGTACCCTGGGGAGCAGAGCGACGACCATGGAACTATTGGAGATATTTTATGTCCAAGACATAATGAAAAAAGTCTTCTGTACTGTGAATTTTGACCCTACTAGTAGCATGAAATATTCATTACTATAATAGTGCATCTGTGACTCAAACAATTACTGCCTCAGTTGTTTCATAAAATAGAGTTTATGGTAACATAACTTCTACAAGGGAGGGTAACAAGAATTGTGAATCCGAGATGCTGTCTACTCATGCCTCTGAGCATATCCTTCGTAATGTGTGCTGTTAGTTCTAAATAAAATTAAGTCTCAGACCAGTTTTCCTTAAACCATGTATATGTATGTTTGTGTATGTACTTGTGTATGTGTGTATGTTTGTGTATATAATGTACCAGGAATTAAATTCAGGACCTTGCACTTGTCAGGCTGGCACTTGTGTCACTGAGCTATTTCTGCAGGCCTCCTTTTGATATTAATTTAAAAATAGATAAAAACATTTTAAAAGATCAAAGCGCAATCACTGTTGCCATTGAAATAAAGTGTATATTAACAGCAAAAAATATTTGTAATTTATTAGTTATATGTTATAGTATCCCAAAAGACAATTTTCAAGTTAAATTTTATATATTATTTAATAATGGTCCGCAGATGAATATGTTCAGAATTTCTGTGTGCAGTTCTGCTGTTCTCTTTTCCCTCTTCTCTGTTTGCAAGAATTCTCTCAAATAAATAATAGTTTCTCTAAGCCATGTCTCTAAGCCATTTCAACACCTAAAGCATATAGTCATTTCTCCATCCTTTGTGATTTTTTTAAAAAACCTTTATAATGGAGAATACCGCACTTTGCATCTTGCATTTTTCCCTCATCTAAAGAGAGAGGTCCCTGCAGGCACTGCCTTTGAGTGGTAAGAGGTTGCTGTAACCTTGTTTGTGATGAAATTACCAGCACTCTAGTGCCTTCCTGAACCACATTTCTGAAACACTACTTCAAAAAAATGGATCCCAATAACGATTTCCTTACGTTTGGATAGGGATGGCAGACAGATCATTCCTTTTTTTTTCTCAGAGAACATACCATTTTCACTTCAACACTATTGAAGCATTGTCATATGAATTCTGATTTTTTATTCCTTTTTGTATTTTAGGGTGTACTATGGAATAGCTTAAAAGGCAAGTCAGATTAAAGCTGAAAAATTGCCAAAGTCATTAAAGATAATGACTTCTATTTTCTGACAGAATATTTCATTTTGCATATTTTGTGTAGTTCTTGTATCATTCATGCTTACCCATTTAAAATGCATTTGGATTACTTGATGAGAATTCAAGATAAAATGCGGTAAAATACAAATGATATTTTACAATAGGTTATCCTATTATAACTAACTCTACCAAAAATATTGAACACAATCCTTTGGAATGCAGTGTGATCAAGCTAATCACATATTGTTAGCTTTTCACGTGATCCAGTACAATTAAATTTCTGCATGTGAAAGATTCACAAGTGAATGCTTATATTCTGCCATTAGAATGTGATTTAAGATATTAAAATCATGCAAATAATCAGGTAGAGGGAACAAATTTTCTTGGGAAAAGTAATGAAAGTTCCTATAAAACACAAAAACAAGCTTACATTTCATGTGAAAAAAGGTAGAGTTGAAGAAATTAGAGAAAATATTTTTTCTCCACTACGTTATATGTAGAACATATATAATTGATTTAATTTTATTTGTGGCAATTGTTTTACAAGCATGCAAATTTGGGAGAAGATGGAGGTAAGAATGACATATGTGAGTTTGAACTGGCTTCTAAGGTATAGAGGCAAAATATTCAGAAGAAACTGAAATTACATATAGGTAATAACTAACACGACAGTTCAGAAACTGCTAATAATTCAAAGAAGTAAAATGATGTAGTGATCAATGAAAAGAGAAATTTATAATACTTTCCCTGTCATTAAGAGTAATAGATTCCCACTGTGATTCAAATTCACATGAGGGAAAGAAATGGAAATATACACTACTATGGGAAGGTAGCCTATGCATGATTATTATAGACAGCAAGGTTAAGTAGAAATTAATACCCAATCAAAGAGGGACTGGGCTTAAGGAAGACAGTGAAAAATACAAATATCATAAATGTGGCTGGAGGTCCATCTGAAGGAGTAAAGTCCTCACGATAAAGTCACGGTGGCCCCACTTACGTATATTCTTAAGGGATAACCAGAACTGTAATTCTTATCACACAGTGCAGTAAGTTCAGACATGCATCAGATATCTGGGTGGGTGACCAGCACACCTACACTCATACATTCTCAAAATGTTCCAAATTTAGAGATCATAGGGTAGCAGAGGTTAATAATGCTAGCCATCTGACCTTGCTATGTGTCTGCCTTCCTTACTGGATCAATACTAGCTAGGCAACTATACTTGTAATCCTATAGTTTGATTACAATTTGGTCCACATTGTATCCACACTGTAACGTTGCTATCTACGTTACTCCTGAAGGATGAGCTTGGTCTGTAATCTACTTTTGGGACTTGTGCTGTCACTCAGGAGTTATCTCCAATAAACATTTCCTACTCTCAACCTCCATTGCCCTTTGGAATTCATTGTTTGTTTTCAGGGAGCATGAACTGGGCACAAGTGACATACACCAGGTTGGGAGTTATATTTCTCATAGATCATCATAAAAGCTGAAATATATTTGAAAATATTTGGGCCAGGTTAGTGTTTTGAACTCTTTGGTACTTGTTCCAGACTTTCCAAGTTATTAATACAAAGGAAAAATGAATTTGATAATGAAAGATTCATTTGCTAGCAGAAGAATAATTAATTTGGTGTACATTATAAATTATAATCATTGTATCATACACAGAAGTGAGATATCTGACATTATAAACTTCCCTCTGCCAGCTATGAATTATTTAAAAAATTAATCCAGAATTGTACTTCACAATTCTTTGAAACTATAATTCCATGATTACATGAAAAACCAAAAATATAGGACATTCTCTACTATTGAAAGTAATGAAAATTGATTTGATGGTCATAGAAATGTAGCATACATGTCAGTTTTTGAAATGCCACATTTCTTTTTATCTTTATGTTTTTCATTTTGAATTACTTAAATGTTAAGTCCCATGTTCAATTGAAATTATTATATGAGTAATTGCATTAATACTGAATTTACATTATCATGTCAAACAAGGTGATATATTCATAGAGCTTATTGTAACTAAGTATATGAATAAAATTGAATAAACATGATCAGAACAACACTAGCTCAGGGATTTGAAGGAAGTAAGGCAAGTCATGTGAGCTGCTGTACAGGGTTCTATTTCAGTCATGCTTGGACTCTCCACATTGGTGATGTCTGAGATAAGAAATAAAGAATTAGAATGAGTGACCATAAGTAAATAAGGAAGAATAATCTAAAAGACTGAGGATGTGGGCTTTAGAACATGCCTGTCACTTTTCCCTTCCAAGTGGAAAGTCACTCTGACTGGAACATAGTTTCCAGGAGAATTATGTGTCAAGATGATCTTTAAAAGAATATCTGATGCCAGCTCATAAAGCTGTGAGGAAGAATTGCCTTTTATGGTAAGTACTTCATGTAGAAGTTTATAATCTAATGAGGAAAAATACAAAGCAATCAAGAGAAAAAGGACATTAAATATAGTACAAAAGAATGTATAAATACCCTCCAGTACTAGTGCCCAGAACTTTTTCATAGGGGATGTAGTATCTTGTAAATATAAAAGGGCACCATCAAGAATTAGATTGGCAAGAAGAGAGTAGAGAAGGAAAGAAGAAAAGGACGAAAAGGAAGGGAGGAAAGTGAGGAAGGGAGAGAGACTGTAGAATAAGGTAAAGGGAGGAAATGAGGAAGGGAAGAGCAGTGTTAGCAACAGGATTCGCGTGTTTTCTGGTCTCGACCCAGAGGACCAAATATGTTTTTCTTGTTCCAAAATTCTTAGAAAGGTCAAGAGTTGAAGTTGCTTTCTTTTAATGCCTAACTCCATGATCGGCATAGATTAGACTTGTGAACTGTCCTATTAAGTAAGGTCAGTAGACCTTTATACCTCCATTTGTCACCTGATAATTTCCGATACTGATGTACTTCTGTGCTCAATATTGACTTACCAATGTGCCTCTCCCCCCTTTTGCATGCAAATTGAGAAGTGTCCTGATGCTCACTATTTTTTCTCACCAGCTGTCCTCTGTTCAGGGGCCAATTTGCCATGGCCCACTCAGCTCTGGATGGTCCTGGGGGAAAATGGTGAAGGGATTTGGAAGATAAAGAGTTGAAAGCTGAGGTCAGGTGGAGCCCTCTTTCCAGATAGGAGAATAGGAACTGAACGGGTATTTACTTATACTTTTGACATAGTTTGTGTCACAAGACGCAGTGTTGCCTAACAACTCATGACGGGAATTGTCTTAGGCAAGATATTTTTCTCTCAGGACTAAAGTAGTTTCAGCTTCAGTCACTCCCTACAATTAACAAAATGAAAACACTTTGAAAGTAAAATATACATTTGGAGCCACGTAACATACATAACTATTCATTTCTGTAATACAGTAGAAGAATAAATGTTGTAATAATTACATACTATGAAAGTATGAAGATTATGCAAGCATGATCCTTCTGCACCAATGTGCAATATAGCAATGATTAATAAAGTGAATAAGAGTGGACTTAATAGAGATAGGCTACACGAAAAGCATATTTGTAGAAAGTTCATTCTAAGCTTCACAAAATAAATTTCCTTGGTAAAATGTTATGGAAGGAATAGTTCATTCTACCACTACAATATGTTTTTTTCAGACAGGCTCTCATTGTGTAGTTGACACTGTCCTTGAACTCACTATGTAGTCCAGGTTGTCATGAAATCCACAACAATCACCCTGCTTGATCCTCCCATGTTCGAGGACAACAAGTATGCATATGTGCTGCCAGGCCTGGCATTAATGCAGCATTTTAACTTTACAACAGAAACAGCTTTTAAATACCACGACACTTTGAGCATGGTGGCACACACTTTTAATCCCAACACTTGGGAAGCTGAAGTGGGAGAATGGCCACGAGTTCAAGGCCAGCCTGGGCTAAATAATTAGACCCTGTCTCAGAAACAAACAAAACAAAACACCAAAAAGCAGAACAAAAAAATCCCATTTCACAACTGAATCCAGAGAAGTGCTGTGAATTTGGGAGTCATACTCTAAAACTTGAACTTTTGCACTTTCTGAAATATAACTTTTTATGTATTGATTTACAATTTTTAACCAATAATACAGTGAAAATAAATAGATCAGAAAGCATACAAGTTGTATAGACTTATAGGGACATGATTCAAGACAAGAACTGTTAATTAATTCTTTAAACAAATGTCATGAGGTTTTTTTTTTTTTTTTTTTTTTGGTCTTGTTGAGAAAAGGTCTCACTATGCAGTTCAGGCTGGTCTTAAGCTCACTGTGCAGGCCAGGCAGGCCTCAAAATTGCAATTGTCCTCCTGCCTGTCATGTTTTATAGTTTAATTTTTACTTTAATATTTTATGAATCAAATCTTGTGTACTTAATGATTTGAAGAGAACATTTGTTAAATTAGTAAAACAACTCTTTCTTCAAAAAACCTGTTTTGCTTCTTACTACATAAGTAATGAAAGAAAGGTTTTTTGCTATTTAAAATGCAGAAGTAATAATTTTCCTTGGCTGAAAACACAACCAAGTTTTATTTTTTGTTGCTCACCAGAGCTAAAGTGGAGCAGATCACACCTCACAAAATAAAGCAAAATGTCTATTTAAGTCTCTTAAAATAATTTTTAAAACTAAAGGAACTTTGTCATTCTTTACTTTTATCTTACCTCCTATTCATAATATCAGCTAAATACATGGAATATAAAGAGTTCATTCCTCCCCAGAAAAGACAGCAATATATTCTCTACTTATTCACATTTGATACTATATATTCTGCTTGTTACACTACTTAAAATCTCAAAAAGCAAATTCAGGAGTAGCTGCTTTCAGCATCCATAAACATATGTTTGAGAGATGTAAAGGTGATAACCATACACACTGTATTTAGGGGGTTTTTTTGTTGCTGTTGTTTTGGGGGCTTTATTCTTCATTTCCAAGAGTTTTTAAGTTTTACTTGTTGGTTACACTGAACGATATATTTTTTTAAAAATTGCTTTAATAAGCATAATGTGAAATTTTAAAGCTGAGCTAATGAGTTCAGTTTTGTATACTTTAACGTATTTGCTGAGTATTTTAACAGCTTTTTAAGCAAGAATTTTTAGATTAAAAAAAAGAAACTTTCAAAGAGCACATGATAAAGGCAATAACAGTTCTTCCACATGAAATAAATTAACACCTGGATTTTGTGATTAAGATTGTTGTGCACTGTATGAATTTATCCTTTAAAAATTTTTCATCTTCAAATTAAATGATGGTCATGAGTTTCAGTAGCTTCAAAATTTCCTGTAAGTTAATGACAGTACCATTTACTAAAAAATTTGACTACAGAACTGGACATAAGTTTCTTTGACTTGCGTTTGGTTATAGCAAGCTTATAGTTAAGCTATAAAGGATATTTCAAGCTCAGTTATGAGGTTTTGTATAAGTAATTTTCAGCTATGAAAGGATACTTTGGGAAAAGGACATGACATAAGAAAGACAATTTAAGATCCAGAGAAACACTGAAGTGAAATGAAATCAACTGAAATGAAACCAAAATAAACAAAGGTCGCCAGATGCAGTAAAAATGTGTTATAAAATTCTTGTTACAAGTTTCAAGATTCAGAAGTGTCCATGAAGGCATGCTACAAGAGCAAAGTATAAATGTTTTGAAATTTGCATAGTACGAAGATAGAACGGATACTATTGTAAACATGCCAAATCCGTTTCACCTTTTTCTAAGAAGTTATCTACTAGGAATTTGGATTAGCAAGAAGAAAATGATGGTATTTCAAAGTTAATAAGAATTTAGTGATTAAAGACTGGATATTTCCATTGGGTTTTCATAAATGTGCCACTACAGAATTTTATTGACATTCAATTACAGTATATATACATATATAATGCATACATTTTAGTGCTTATAAAATTAATATCAAATGTATCCGTCATGGTTTTATTAGAGAAACAGATATCATAGAAGATCTACAAATGTATAAGAAATTACAAGATTGGCTCACAATGGTCCATCACGAGCTGGATGTGGAAGTGTGCATAGTGTTTCTGCACACCAGAAACTGAAGGATTCAGTCCAAGGTCTGGAGCTCACTGCACCATTCCGTGCAAGTCCCTGTCAGGAGGCAGATGGGTCTGCAACGGAAGGATGAAGATTCTGCATTGGGAGACTGTAGGAGCCAAGGGGCAAGGAACCCTAAGCATCTGCCCGAAAAGCCGGGAGGTTTGTACAAGCTGAAGCCGAAGACTGGAGCTCCTCCAAAGAATAGAAGTCCCTCTGTCCTTTCTCATTTCCCTTTTGTATCATCTAGGTGATGATCCGGTCTAGGGTGGCTTCTCTACACTGTACGAGTTTCAAAACTTCTCAAGTTGACACAATCAATCAACCACTGCGCCAAATGTTACCAAAATTAGAGCTCAGCATTAAGAAATACTTAATAATTTATATCCAAAAAAATTCATTGCATTTTTCAGCACATAAAACATAAAATTAAAATTACTACTAATTTGATGGTTCATATATTAATTTCTACTTCTAAGTCGAAGCAGAACAATCCAAGCAGCCCTGCAAATGGGCACACTTTTCACCTCCTTGCTTCTGACTGTGGTATTCTACTGGAATTGCCAAAGCGACATTGATGAGTTCTACACAAGATTAGCCTGAGACCTGAACCACGGCAAAGAATGCCTACGATGAGGGGTTTTACTATTGTTTACATACCATATGGGAGTTTCACTTTTTACACTTTCCACAGTTGATTTATGTCAACACATTAGCATAATTTTTCTGAGTATATTTTTAGCAGAGGGTTGCCATTCTCTATTTTTAGGATTAACCTTTGGAGAGGAGAAATAAATTTCAATCCAGATGCTATTGACTTGATAAAATTAGAAAATATCATTGTGCTATTACTTTTCTTTACTAATAAATTTCACATGGAGATATAGATATTATATAATGGAGTATAATTTCATAACTGATGTCATATGGCATTCATTGGACTGATCAAATAAGATTTTTCAACTTGTATCTGCCTACTGTTTATTCCATCTGTTTGCTTGATTCTTGCCATATATTTTAACATATGAAAGTCTTTCTATTTTTTAAATTTTCAAGTTTTAACATTTATTATTATGCAGACTTTTGCAATTGTAACTTGAAGGAAGGTCACTGAAAATATAGAGACTTGGCTTTTGGTAAGTGATATTTAACAAATCAGTGTGTGATAATATGAATATGGGTAACAATCTTTTGCGGCCACTTACGTGAATGACTTCTGGTCAAAAAGAGTCCAATCTTCAGTGAAAGCATACCCACCTGGTGACAACTGATTTGGGATGGGCTTTCACTTTATTTCAAATACATGCATAATGCCCTGAGCATATGAAAAGCAGAGGGGAGGGAGGGTTATTTTTCAGTATTAATTTCAGAACACTGTGGGGAAATTCTGTATTTGCTCTTAAACTTTTCCTTGGCTCAGTCCTATCTCATGAACCTGAAAGAGTGAGATACTTCAGTGTTTCTCAGTGGGGTGGAATCTACCTGTCAAATTAGAAAAATTTAGAAGGCATCTGTAAAGAGTTCCTTCTATCTAGAAGAAGGGAATCAATCTTATCCCATCTTTAAGTGCATGCTCTTAGCATGTACAGCTTAAGTACAGTATTTTTGTAGTTTGTCATTTTATATGGCTATTACCTTACATCAGTGTAATAATTTCTAGAATCATGGTTTATATCCTGAGGTAGACGGAAAATTCATTCAAAGCAAAATATACCTTGGCAATTGGTTAATATATCAATACTCCACAGTGCCCATCTGTTTTTCCTCCAAACCTACTGATATCAATATCACATTTTTTGAACTATTCCTTTTGCAGAAAGTGGGTATGGTAATAGAGGTTTCCTTATAGCAGGATAGACTACAAGAGTATTTCCAATTTTAAAGCCATATTTTTTTTTTACTTATGGTGTCTGTAAACTTCGCATACATAGATAATATATTTTTAAAGTTATTTTCTAGGAAAATTTTAAAAGAATATTAATAAAGTTGAATTTAATATAACATTATGTACTGAAATATGTACTAACAAAACAAAAAATAGCATTATGAATTTAAATTAAATGTTCTAGTTCACAATACTGGACACATTACATATGGAAAATTTTCTGTTTTATCTTTCTCTCTATCTGTCATGTATCTATTTATCTGTGTCTCTCTGTTTTTGTATCCATCTACCTATCTATATTTTAATATTTTATGAACATGGTCTTGGAGTGAAATACTGTTCATTCAATATTTGCATACGACATACTATCCAATGTGCTGTCCTTAAAGAATCACATTTTAAGGACAATATCTGGTATCTCTCACAAATTTCATCTCGTGAGATGCACAGCAGAGGTTACACAACAAGAATTCCCTTTACCTCAGTCTTTTGATTTATGTTATTCTTTATATAAGGCTGCTGGTCTCACCTACTCAAAATGAAATAAAATATACAATAAACAGAAAACTGATTAATATCTGTTTTGACAGTGAAACAGTTACATGTCACAGAATATCATTTATGTGAATAAACAACCATAATGCCCATATGATAAAAGAATATTCAGTTTATTGTCATTGATTCAATGAAGATGAGTGTTTCTTTAGATATTTTCACATATAGATTTTTTCACATATGTGTGTTTTCATTGCATATATAAATATATATTAATATATATATACATACACATATGTGTGTATATATGTATGTGTGTGTGTATGTATGTATGTGCATATATATATATATTTGCATGCGCTTTATCAAGAGTTCCTAAGTTAAGAGAATAAAATTTGGACAATTAGGGGTTTTACAGTCTGATTCAGGTTCAATCTTTTAATCCGGGCATTAATTTGTGTTGGGATCATAATGCAATGTTTTATAATTAGAGAGGCAGGCTGCTATGAAATTTCCTAAAATCTTAAATGACTTCAGAAAATACTAAAAACAAAGCATTTGATTGATGACATCATTTTTAGAGTTGCACAATTCAGTATTAATTTTGAGAGAGGAGAAAATTTCTGGAATGAACACTGAAATTAATCTCAATTTAGTTTATCCTAGGCCAAACATCCTCATACTGATGAGGTCATGTTGACAGAGACAGCAGAAGACCAACGTTATGTTACTGTATGTACAAAGATCTTTGGCTTTAGGTGAATTTGGGTCTTAAGGTCTCACCTTGTGATCATTCTGAGCTAAAACATCAATATATATGACTCTGAGTAACCCAGACACACTGCATCAGGCTCATGCTTCACATTTAGCATATTGATGTGATTGGCTGAATCATCATATATGGCAAACTTTGAAAATATTTTCTCGCATTCACACATGCCAATAAAATACTACTTATTTTTATTTGCATTTTTGTATGAGACAGACAAGACATACTTTACTTTTTGCTAAACAAAAGTGAAAATCTGAAGGACACAATCTGAAAATTTAAATATAAAAAGAGACTGAGAAAAGAACCTTACCCGAATTTGTAGTGTACTCCAGGTGTCAAGGATGCCTGGCGTAAACCAGACATTAAATTCCAGTATTCCCTCTGAAGATTCTCGTGAACTAGACATGGGAACAAATGTTCCAATTATATTCATTCCTCTCATTTTAAGGTATGTTTCATTACAATGAAAATCCTGCTGAACCCTGCTGGGATATAAACAAAACCTTCTGTTTCCTTCAATTGTCAAAATTATCTCCAAGGTGGCCATCCTATGAATCACTGCTTGTTCTCCTTCACAAATCTTCAAGATGATATGTTTTTAGGGCTTGGCCATGTTGATCTGCTCTAAACGATACAATACAGAGGCATTCATTCATTTTATTTTATAATCCTTAAATAGTAAATAAAATTAAAAATTATCCTTTAGTGCTTAGGATATCATTTCTGAAATAATTTTCTGATTTCCAGATGTAGTTACTTAATAATGTATTTTTAACAGGCATCCAAAGTGATGGTATAATGTAAAACCAGGTGGAATCCAGGAATGTCTTAGAGGAAAGAGTTCATTAAGCAACTTTTCATTCAGTCAACAGGTGGTGGTCAGCTAGCTTTTGTGTCATAAATCCAGTCTCAGTTATCTGAAGCTATAAATGATCTACACTTGGCCAAAATAACCCATGTAGGATTATTAAGTAGTTCTATAGTGTTATGGCGCTAATCATTCAGAATATTTCAGTGAGACATTAGGTAAATCTAAAGCAAAAGTAAAGCTACATCTTATCTTACATGTAGTAACTTAGAAAATGAGACAGGCTCCATATAGACACCATCTGTTCTCTCTTTCTTTTCCAAGTGCTAATTCTTATGTTCAATTATAAATGCTAATACCCACATGAGATCCCCGTCACAATCTACTGAAAGGCATAATCTACTTTTCAGTATAAGATGTAATAAAATGTGAGAGTGTTCAATGATTGAACTGATGTGTGTGTTCTTTTTCCATCTGCAAAGCCAGGCATATGTTGAATCTAGCTAACGGGAGATTGATGTATTCTTTTTAAAGACCTGTGATTAATGGAGGCTGCTGATGGATCAATAAATATATTTATCAATACAGCATTGTTCAATTTAGTAGAGCTAAAATCATGGATTGGAGGCAAAGAATGTATAAACAGACAAAGAACAAGATTAAAATTAGAAATTTCTTTTGTTGTGAACAGAATTAAAGACAGTTTAAACCAAATACAGGGAAAGAATGTGGACAGGGGTATGATGAACCAATGAATTATTATAAATGTGGCAGCCTGCCATTTGGTGTATCTTCATAGGATGCTGTCTGTATCACATGCAGTTTTTGCTTAGCCCACAGGTTTTAGAAAGATGTCAACTTACATTCTGTTTATGAAGTTTTTAAATGAACATCAATTATAAAATTCCAGAAGTGATTAAGAATGCTAAAGCAAGGATGTTGTAAACCTCTTTAATTAGGTGTAAAACCTCATAGAAGTTTACTGTTGTGCTTATTGTTTACAGACTATAATAAGTTCTTTCCATTGGGGTTTATTTCTGATATTTTGTCCAGAATAGCATATGTCCACATTTTAAAACATGCAAAGCACCAATCTTGTTGTCATTAATTAAATTATCATTTAATGAATGAAAGTTGGAGAATCTGTGAGAGTTTTGCTATCTACTTTTAAAGTTAGTACCTTTGTCTTTTCTACTTTTCTCAAAATTTAAAGCCCTGTAATTACCACATTTCAATAAAATGAGTACCTTTTGTCAGTAGAGGGCATAAAAGGCATAGGCTGAGATTCCTCTGCACAGTAATTTTTGACACTGTTTTCATTAGTAGATGTTTGTAGTGCATAAATGTTACATTCCTCACGGGTGGGGTGCATGTACTTCTGTGCATCTGAGTTCTCTTTTCTATTCCTGTTTTCACTCTCCATTTTTTCTACCTCCATCTCCTGGTTCCCTTCTCTCTTGCAAATTCTCTGCCAATAAAAGACTTCAGTTCACTCTAAGAATAATAAAGTAGTGATAGTGACACACAAAAAATGAGTTAGAGGATAGTTAAGTGATATCAAAATGAAGCTTGTCCAAGGGTAGATTTGGCTCATTTTTACATTATTGCCAAAATTATTCTAGCGCCTAGTGAGATGTGCATTGCAACCACCTTCAGACAACAGTCAAACTTCTGCAAACATTAGGAAAGCTACAAAAATTTTAGGAAAGTTTTACCCACAATGTGTATTGAATACAGTCATCATCTTGTCTCGTTATACTGGGGCATTTTCTTGTATATTTTCATGCTCCCGTTGTTGGTATACCAGTGCTCCTCACCAGCTATCTTTGGAGTTTTCCTCATGCAGTCTGCAATCATATTTCTGCTAATTCCATTTTTCTAATACTGGGGTGAGTTGCTGGCTCATGATTAGAGCATTCAGAGCTTTTCAAAGATACAGTGCTGTGGAAATCATAGTGTTAATATTAGTGAAGGCTGTTAGTGAGGGGTGTTAGTGAAGGCTGTCCATTCGATAAAATGAGCAGCCTGGGAGTTCCTTCTAGTGTTCACGTTATTCCCTATAAGTACCTCTTCCGCATTAAAGCCAACCATCCTATAATACACAGGTCACTTTAAGATGAAGCCAATGACACTTTTTTTGGTATATTAACACACTCTAGCGGTGAGGTCCATTGCAAAACTTTACACAGTACATTGACACTATGTACATCAACCACCTTCAGCTAACTGACAGGCTCTGAAAGTGGTGATTTTCACCTTCTGCACAGGTTTTTCCACCTGGCAGAGGAACATAATCTAAAGATCTACGTGAGATATGTCAGAGATTGTACCAACTGATTTTTTTTGTCTGTGTTAAAATATGATCCATTAAATTATAAGTCTGCATGTTCTAAGGGATTTTCTAAGAATTGTACCTGAATCATAGTCTGCGAACAAACACTAGACAATCATGAATTTCTTTATTTTCAGTAGAATAAAAGCAGCAACATTTTAAGTATTTATATGAAGAATGGAAATGTTTGGGAAGAAAGAAGGAATTTTATAACAGGTACTCAAAGTTGCTAAGAAATATTGTGCTTCTATAATGAACAAAAGTAAACTTGAAGGTACAATTCAGCTTAAAGAAGATTCTGATAAATTAGAAGTAATCTTTATACATTCATCTGTTTTGATTAACCTATCCTACTCTTAAAATGGGCAGACAGCTGTCACAGTGTCCAGAAAGAGACTATAGTTATTTATTATTCTAAGGTCATTCTCAAAATATCAATCAAGAGAACCAAGGATTGGTGCGAGACTCTCTTGCGTATTACCAGGCAGGATGCTTTACTGTCATTAGGCAAGTCTACATCAGCTACTCGGATGAGCTCACTTTGTCACTCTATCTGCCTCCCTCCCCCTCCCCCCCCCCACGTTCTCTTTCTCTGTCTGTCTGTCTGTCTCTCCCATGCAGTTTTCTATATCTATCTGTAGTACACACAAAATTGTCTAATTTTCTGATTTTTACCAAACAGGTTTCATTAGCAAGGACTTTGTTAACTCATATGCTGTTTAACAATTTCAGAAAAATTAAGATCCACTGATTGCAGAAGCCAAGATCTCATGAAATCCTTTACTGCATCTGTGTTATTGGCCTGGGAAAATTCTGCATGGTTTATTGTCTGTCCTGTGTATATCTCCTTTTGAATAAATCATACCCTGAAAATGAACTTAAGAAAATGTGTAAATTCTCTTTGGAAACCTTAGGGAACCTAAACTAAAATATTGATCTAATACACAGAATGAGTTGTAGAGCTATCATTATTTCTGAAACACAAAAAATCATCACAGACATATTGAGTAAGAATAAAATTACTGAGAAATACAATTGTGAGGACTGGTGAAAGAACTGTTTATTAAAGTCCTGCCACGTACTGGTGTGAGATTTTTTGTTGTTGTTTTTATTTGTATGTTTTTATTTGTTTGTTTGTTTGATGTTTCTCCAAAAAAGAAGCCAATATTGCCTATGCTGATCTAATTGTAAAAGTATAATAATAAAAAAAACACAGATCTATAATTAAAAATTATTCACTTGAGCCAAGAGACACTGAAGGTGAAACAAATCCTGGCTCTATATTATGGTATAACAAAGTGATTATGAAGTGTGAGCAAAGCACAGCAAATACTGAATTTTAAAAATTATTATGGCAATACAGGGTCATATCCCAATACTCCTCCTTGCTTCAGAATCCACCTTAGCTCTACTAGTAAAATTCTAGTAATAAATCAGACTTAAAAATTTATTTTTTTATTTTTATAAATTAAAGTAAGTCTTTTCTGAATACTACAGGGGAAAAACATGATACTGAAGGAAAGTCTGAAGTAGTTAAAAACTCTAAAGTACAATTTATTTGGCTATTCAACTGTAATGATATTTGTCTTCTGAAATAGATGAATGTTATTTTTTCTGAGAATGTAAAAATGATCGTCCAATATAACAAAACAGCTACGGATTTCAAATAAAATACTCTTCTGGACCCAGTTTGGGGCATGCAGATCTTTACAACTAGTTCACAACTTCTGTTTTAGCACAAATAAACAAGCCAGGTAATTACAAAATATATTTTGATTTTAAAGAAAATATAATTATTCGTGTATTATTTATTTAATTACAAATAATTTTTATAGAATATCATGTTATACAAGATGGAATGGCATATAAAATTCCGTACAAAAATTAACAGAAAATAATTATACATTATCTGGAATTGTTAACATTACAATAATTTTGTTAATAATATTTTACACATTTAGTTTAATAATATCATATAAGTAGATACTTCCCTATTTTTATCATGACAGTTTGTGATTTGTTTGCATTAAAGATTTGCTTCTGGAATATGTGTTTAACATAATATAATTTCTATTTTACCTAATTTCCAAGAGTTAATCTATATTATAATTTATATTCACTATGCACATTTTGTAATTACAAGGTAAACTTTTAATATTTCAATTTGTTTTAGTTAATATATAATTTATAAATTATCTATCTTTATTTCTCTTCTCATATGTTAATTTCAATTTTGTCATCTTGAAAATACAGTGTACCAGGTTATACAAAAGCTTTCTTGTGGAAAATTCCCAGGAATGATAAAGAGAAATGCATAATTCAACTCCAATAAAATTAATAAAAGTATTTACAAGAAATTTCTGCAGTATAGGCATTGTTTTACAATTTCCCCACTTCCACAAATCTTTTCAGTTTTGAATACACACACAAATAGGCACAGACACACACTCACACACACACACACACACACACACACACACACAGCATTTAACTGCAAACACCTTCACCAACTGTCAATTCACTGTTGCTAAGCTACAGAATTGGGATATAGCCACTGTCTATCATATTTATCTTTAGGTATGGACTCAAATTTACTTCTTAGTTCTCAACAAATGTCAAATCCATTTCACAGTGAGTCCTTTTAAAGAATGACATATTATTTTAAATGAGCCCTTGATACTCTGTTCTAAAGGGGCCCCTCTTGGCTATTATAAACGGGATGAAGAGCATTTTCTCTCTTTGGCTAAGGATATCTAGCTGTATTGCTTATATTCAGCTAAGATATGTGGACATGTCTACAGCTGACATAGTTACTAACATGAGGGCGTCTGAAATCATAAGGGGCTGGATGGAGTGCTCAGTAAATACCACGGATTTGCTGAATAACCTGAACAATAACTTTTAAACATATGTTGAAGTCATTTGCCTGAAAAAATATGACAAATATATGTGAAAAATTTGCTAAAAGACACATTCACTCTGAATTTTATATCATTATCTTAAAATGTGAATGTCATCTATGATATTGAAGTCCCAGTATTGCACATAGTTATTATTGTGACGGATAATGTGCTACACACCATTATAAATGTACCTATGATCATTCCAATTGCCCTACTTTTTATGAATCATGGAATTCTAGGCAAAAAGTAATATTCCCAATCTTGACATGGATATTAAAATATATAAAACTATGCCAAGATGTAAAATAATATTTTTCTAACTATAAAGGGATGGTTTGCATGGTAATATGTAAAGAAATATGTTTAAGTTATGAAACATAAAGTAGTAGTACATTAGATTTCATACAATCTTTGCTTTTTATGTTTTAATGTTCAGTAGTTTAAGAAAGTGTATTCCTTTCAGCATAGCAAATATTTTTCTTAACTTTATTCTCAGCTTATACGTGAGATACACACATTTTCTTAAACTTACAGCTTTCATTTGCCCATGAGCTTGCTGAAGAAAAAACTGTTGCAGATAGTTTTGATAATATAGCTAAAACCCTCATACATATTAATACGTGAAGCTAAGTCCAGGCCATTTGAGAATGTATTAATTTGTATTTTTCCCATTATTTAACTGAGTTTGAGGGTTTAAAGTCCTGGTAGTTTTCCTGTCCATGTTTGTGAGCCTTTCAACAGTAAATACCAGCGTAAAGATATTTATTTATTGGCAGGAAGGAAGCTTCTTATAACATTATTTTCCCAACTTGAGTTGGAAAATATATTACTTAATATTGAATAAACCATACTGTCCACATAACAGGCACTAGGGTTACCCCGGAAATGTCTGGTAGAGGAAATAAAACGGAGCAAAGACAAAGGGTGAATGAAAATTACTAGAATGATTCTCAGTTTCAACTTTTATAGTCATGAAAAATTACATTATGACCATAATAACATATATCATAAAAGCACTATTTTTTTGATGTACTAAAACAGACCATGCTCTTCAGTATGTGAGCCTAGTAATTGAAAACGTTAAATCCAAGTCATATTCCCTGGTAAGGTCTAATACCAACTAAAAGATCTGTGGGAATTTATTAATATACCCTACATTCTATTTTACTATATTTAAACAAAGGGAATAATTATACTAAGCAATATCATTGTTTTATTCATTACCTGAGATATTGCCAGTGTCATATCCACTGTCTGGCATATAGTTCTCATTCTATAAATATTATTATGGCTCTCCATTTAAATTAGAAGGAATTCATAATACTATAGATCACTTTGGTCAGCAAAATTACTACTATAATAATGTAAGTTCAATGTCATCATGAACAATTATTAAATAAAATAAAAATAATACATGATATTCCAATTTTTATCAAGTTGTTCTAGAGCAAATAACAAGTAGTTTTTGTAAAAGAATTAAGATACAGCTCAATATAAAATATAAAATGTCTCTGTATAATAAATATTGTTCCCCTCAGATAATGAGTTTCTACAGAGTGTTTGATTACCTGACTATTAAAACAGACATTTCCTTCAATGTTTGTAGACATATATGGATCATTTTGCTTCACACAAATACTGGTACAAAATATAGAACTTGAATAAATGTAGGTGTTATAGTGATAAAGATACATATGTATATTTCCAAATATAATAAATTATAGGTAATACACCATTTTATATTTTGGTTCTTACAGAAACAAACAAATAGTGAATAATAAAATTTTAGTGCTCAGCAATTGAGTATTCATTCATCTGTATGAACATGCCCTAAGCTTTTTGCATATTAACAACAAATTTAAAGGAAAGCATTTAGCAATTGATCTTTTATTCACATTAATCTTCCTAAATGTTTTTAATCAGCTGAATATTAATATTGTTTTTACATGATGGCCAGACCATAGCCTTCCATGTCCTTTCACTGTGTGTTTGTGAGAACAAATGTCCTTATTACAAAGGAAAGCTATTCTCTGCCCTTGAATATTTCGTAAAGTAAACTAAGAAATTTGTTGCTATTTAGTTCTGGAACACATTTTTGAGAATATATTTATGTTTAATGAATGAAGAATAGCACCACTTTTTATTTCTTTTCATGTCCACCTATTTCCATTAATAAAACACATAAAACTGAGAATTGTGTTTACATAAAACTGAGAAAACTTCCACATTTTGGTATTTTCATTTAGAGAAGAATGATAACATACCCATACCACACCCACACCTTTTCATGATTCAGATTCTTAAATGAGTACAATCCAAGTTCTGTTATTTTCAGTTGATGGAAAATGGATGTAGCAACAAAAGAAATTAAAATAGGAAATGATGAGAAAGTGAAGAAGTCCGTGAATTCCATCTACAGATCCAGGAGTAACTATACAAAGCTTATCACAAATAACATCATATTTCTATCATCCCTTGCATAGAAATCCCCATTCGGATTTAGGACGCAAAAATGTTCCTCACAAGCTGAAAGCGAAGACGAGCCTAGCCACTTTTAGGTGCAAATTTTACCTTGGCGTTCATTCCGATCTTATACCCTTATCTCCCCAAGAATAACACAGTCCCCACTTTCACATGCCTGTACCTTTGGATATTATTTTGCTTGTGTGTTAGGAAAGATTCTAACAAACTCCAAGAAAGAATGAAAGACAGTCTTATCACCCAATAACAGGTACTTACTTGTACATTTTACAATTAGAGAAAGTACTTTGAATCAGAAATTATGATAATTTTACAGAGCATTAAGAGAACAGTAAAACCGACTTTCTGTCCTTATGAAGGACATCACATTCATGCGCTCACTCCTGTTTTACTCATACATTTCGAATGACCAAGTTCCTCGCTCTAGACGCAGATGGAGAAATGAGATGGAAGCGCCTGCATGTGCACACTTGACATCCAGCGACTTACTGCGCAGTTGCCAGCACTCAGAATCATGCTGGCGTGCATTTAAGCAGAATTTAATATCTTTATTTTCAAGATGCGGTGTTTACCAGATAAAGGAACAGTTTTTCCAGATTGAGAATTATATATATACAAGTAGGCAAAATAGTGCAGAAAAGGAAATATAAAATTCCTTGAAGAGAAAACAAAATGGTCCTAGTACTACACTTACACGGCCCACAGTCATGATGTTACATTATTTAACCACAAAAATATAGTGCCACATTTTAAAAGATATACTAGAATGTGTTAGATATTGAAATAAGTAAAAAGGTTTGCAATAAGTATTGGTTTTGGTTTTTGATACTGGGAATCGAACTCAGGACTTCACACTTGCGAAGCAGGTGCTGCGCCACTGAGGTAAATCCCTACACAATAAGCATTATTTTTACAATAAGTATTGTTTTAATGAATTTTTCTGATCAGATTCCAACTCTGAAAGTAAATATCTAAGAGTAAGTTATCTATTGTTCACTGTTTTATCACAAACTCATAAAAAATATTGTATATTTTCTGTAGGTTTTTCCCTTATGTTATTGCATGTCAAATTTATAAGTTTATTGCATTATATATTTTCATAATAATTTTCCACACAATTTTGTTCCTTTTTAACTTACTTTAACATAAAATTATGCATATTTATAACATAATTTCTTTTAAAATATGTACACATTATAAAATTGCTAAATTTTGAATGTCATAATGTGTAAGGTATTGTCTTAGATATTTTGCATCATAAATACAGAAAGGTAGGAAATTCTTAACTAGTGACAAAATTTCCACACCAAATAGCCCACTAAATATTGCAACACTTCATTTACACGAGAAACCCAAAACATAAGTGAGTTCAAGAGCAGACTGAAACAGGTAAGAGGAAGTAAGGAGAAGAGATTCTTTCCAGAGGGGAGGGCACGGAGAGATGGAGGAGGCCAGAAAGGGGAGAAAACCGGGACACAGAAGCATCAAGATGCATTATACAAGTGAAACAACTCCACGTGTGGCACAAAATCATTATGTACTACAAGCACGCATGAATTTAAAAAATATAAAGAGTTGAAATATTTATTTTCAACTTTTAATCTGTTTAATTATGATAATTTCACACATATACATGTTATTCAGGATGAGTAATTTCTAAAGTAATAGTTCCCTGTCAACATTTCTCACTGACATAGTGACCTTTCAGCTATAAGAGTGAAATTACCAATACAAATATTACACTTAAGCTAAATGCATGGGAACATTTTGACTATTGTTCCTCTGGCAGCACCCTGTTGTCAATTTGTTCATAGAAGTGTGCAGCAGATATTGTTCCCTTTAAACAAAATGATTTCTCAGGGCTATTTAATATTTTATGGCCAAATAAAATGTCAATACCTCGGGATAAAATAACACAAATGTAAGAACAATGCTTACATGCTTCATATTACGGCTAGTGATTTATATTTTTTTCACAGAATATGCCAATGAAAACTTTTTACACTGAAAAAGGATATGTTTAATTATATCTCGTAAAGTTGATATAATTTCACTAAATCCAGAAAAATTTGTTTTTTAAATTTTTGATTCAGTATGTCTATGATAAAATACGTGTATGTATTTTATTCAGTATGCATATGATAAATATATAACACTTGTCCAATAAAGAGCATACACATTGATGTAGAAAGGATTTGAAACACATGAAATTATCTTAAAGCATATTTATTTTATTGGCCATATGTGTATAATAAATTTAAAAGGTATGATCTATACAAATATGAATTTTATGAGATAGGGTTTTCATTCATATGCCATAGAAAACGACCTTAACTATTTTAAGGATTAGAATTATTTAATTTATTCTTGGTAATTACCCAGTAAAATAGAAAGATAAAGCTTAGAAAATGTGGAAGGAGAAAGGGTATCTAAAGATTAAGAGAAGTGGTCCAAATCACACCATATGAAAATTCTAATAGTCTTTTGCCACAGAAACACATAGATTTTTTCACCACAAATATCACCAAGGAAACATCACCTGTGCTAGTGATTTTGCTATATATGTTCCTCACAAATGATAAGAGTGCATCAGCATCCCTGTTGAATTGATTTCTTCATTGTCTCCGTTTATTTTTATCATTCAGCTAGATAAAAAAAACTCCAGTCATGTATGACTGAATGATAAATGTTGCACAATATGTGTTTTTCACACATGACAACTAGGACCATAACAAACGGTCCCACTTGGCCCAGCCGTTCCCCTTCTTGATATCTTCCTGAAGTAATTACAAATATCATACATACCATAGCAATATGTGCACAATAATGTTTATATCAGTATGGTTTGTAATAGTTAAATCTTAGAAACAATCCAGATGCCTATCAACTATGGACGAATAAGAAAGATCTTACTTTTATGCAACATAATACTCTGCACAAAGATGGATAAACTTGAGATGTTTCTAGGTAAATGGATGCAACTTGCTTCCACACTCTTAAGTAAAATAAATCAGACTCATTCACACTGCATTGTCTACCTGGTGTGAGGCACTAAGAGTAAATAAAGTTCCAAATGTATGATACGTATTATGAAATGGGAAGAAATTGTTAAAATGGAAAAAAGAGAAAGGATGGGGAATGGGGAAAAGGAAGGAAGGAAGGGAAAAGAAAAAATAGGTAAATAAAGAATAAAATGAAATCAGAGCTCTGTGAATAGGAGGGGAAGAGAAGTTGAAGGGAGGAGAGGAAATTTGGGAAACAAAGAAAATCAAAATATCATGCACAGGTACAAATTCCCTATTACGGATGTGATCATTATGTATATTTAAAATGTACCAATAAACTTATTTTAAAGAAGAACTCAAAAAATTTAACACTGCTTTTTCTTGCTTATATATATATGAAACATAAACAATCAAACTTAGAAAAACCAAGAAGAGAATGGTAATTATCAGACATTGGATGGTACAACCAATGAGGAAAGAACAATAACATTTTGAAAGAATCAGTTAGTAGGAAGAAGTATGTAGTTGGGATTTTTAAAACATATTTTAAGTATCTATTATATAGGATTGTGAATATGGTGAATGGTAATTAAGTGTCTGAAATATTTCAAAATTGCTGAAAAATATCTTGACATATTCTCACCATAAAAATAAGTATTTAATTACTTTGATTTAATTACTTTATTTGTATTCTAAATGTTAAAGTTTATGCCATTACACATGCAATTATAATATTTCAATTAAAATAAACATAGATAAGGAAAACAAAAACAAATTGCAGTGATCTTTTTGTAATGCTCCTTCTCCATAAATAATTAAGATTATACTTCCATTTGAAGGGAAAAAGAAGAAAAGAAGAGAGAAGGAAGGTGAATAATACACAAATACGTATCTTTCTGAGTTCAGATCTAAGTTCAGTATTTCTAGGTGTTAGTTGTCTTCCATCTGGTTTCAGACCAGATAGCATGATAGCTGAATATTCTTTAGCTTATGGACAGAATGTTAAGAGAACAGAAGGGAAACAGTTATTTAAAATACTTAAGTGCAATTTTCACTTCCTGCAATTGGAGGCTTCAGTTGTTGAACCTCCTATAGCATTAACTTTAACATTTTCCTCTGTATGTAGAAGCAAATACAAATGTAACAGAAATACCTGCCCTCTACTTCTTTTTCTTCTTGACTGTACCATGTTAGAAACTACCTTCTGGTTTTACGTAGTGAAGATCAGTGCTCCCAGTGAAGAACTATAACCTATATTAAACTGTGATAACTTGGAAGTACAAGGAAAGCAAGTCTTAAAGGAAGTCTCAATTTCCATTTCAATGAAATCAGTCTGTACATCTTCTTTGAACATAATATCTTTAAAAATGAAGAACAGTGTTTTACAGGAAAAGAAACCTTGTCTGTGAATGGCCCAGAACATGTAATATTGAAGAGTGCCTTTCTAATTTTACCTCTTAATGTAGTTAAGCATGCATACTAGTGATATGTATGAGCTCACCATCTATTGATAAATAGTGGGATATGCACTGTTTATTGAGGAACACAATCCAATTATTGGAAAGAATTTTTTCATGAAGCCATAGCTGTGCCTTCAGTAAACCATTCTTCATTTTTCTAGGACTATCTTCTGTGTATTTCATGTATAATGACAACAATGTCTTCATTAATGAATTCTTTCTGGGGTACTATCATGCCAAGTAACAGTGTTGGTGGGGGTAACTTATTTTCTACATGGCTGCAAACAATATTTTTTTTTCTTTTTTGTAATATAGAAACTATTTTGTCATTGAAAATGATCATCTATTCCTTTCCTCCCTTGTCTTTAATGAGCATTAACTAGAGTGATACAGTATCTTGGACTTGTTAGATTTCTTCATGGCAAGTTTGTGGATTTTGCTTATATTTTGGGGGGATGTTTGCTTCTGGGACACTAGAACAATTCAACAAAGAAATAAGTAATATTTGAAACAGGTGAAATGCTCAGAAATCATTAAGTTGCAGAAAGCTCAAAGTATGTAGACAGAATCTATAAAATGGAAATAAGGTGGCAGAAAGAGGGTGTGAGAGAGCAGTAGGAGAAAGAAGGAGACAGAAAGAGAGAGGAAAAGAGACACGAGGGAGGGAGAGAGAGAGAGAGAGGCAGAGAGAGAACGGCGGTGAAGAGAACAAGGAATGCTGCAGTGATATTCTGGATGGATGACGTCAGTTCGGAGGTGGACACGTCACTCAAGTCCACCCAACTTGATGTTATGTGACTTAGACCTGAATTGCCTCACTTGAGGGGAGTATTGTTATACAATTAACTAAAATTGGAGTAAGTTAAAACTTGTATTTAAATACAACATATCTTCCTGTGAGAATGTATCCCTGGCCTGTTACATGAGGGAACAGTCAATATAATTCATTTCTTGATGAAACCAAATGGTTTTCTTTTCCATCCTAGTGTATGGAATCATCAAATGCTTAGATTTTCTATGCCAGTGGAAATCCTATCACAAAAAGCTCTGTTAAGTAGACCAAATTTGGCATAAATAATTTGTACATTTTATTTGTAAGTAGTCATCATTTCTATCGCTCTTTCCATTCTGTCTGTGGGCCTATCAAACACGCTGACACCTGAGCACGATGGACCTCATTTCCACAGCTGATCGGTTTCTGTAGTAAAAGTCTATTGGAGAGTTCACCTAGGGCAAACATATTCTAAATTGAACCATTTTGTGCAGCTTCCTGTCAAAAATATTCTTCCAGTGCCTTTCACATGAGCTCTGCAGTCTTATTTATTGCAAATCCCTGTGAGATATTTCAATTTTTTTCTCTTTTCCTTTATAGATCTCCTTTGAACTGTACTGAACTCAAAGCATCTATGTTCACACAACTATTTTCAGCACGTTGTGAATAGCATTGTGCAAACCAGATTCTAATTGTTTATATTTTGAAAAAAATATTTGAATCATCTTTAAAGAAACTTTAAAAACTAATCCTAAGCAATTGCTAGGAAAATTATTTTTTCAAGGTAAGAATACAGCTTGTGTGACTGACTTACTGTGCATCAGCCATATGATGAAAAAAGTAACAGCAGTCGATACATGAGATATATCTTGCACTGCACAATTTGGTCAAATGTTATAGATCTAATGTTCTTTCATTAATCATTTAAACTTTGGCTTCAATTTTTACATGAAGACCTATTTTCACAAGAATAGCAGCTATTTTTGATTTGGCTTTAAACCCAGTGAATGCCATTGTGGCTGTGTTAGCAAAGATTTCTGCAGCCTCCTTAGAACATTCTTATCATAGTGTGAAATTGCAAACTGTAAATTCTGACAGATAATCCTGAGTATAGTGAGGCCATACTCAACTGGAAAACGTTGTGCTAAACCACTCAAATTTATGAATGTTGTAAGGACATGTAGAAGAAGAGATAACATCCAAAATATTTTGCTCAAAAAAATCTAAGGGAAGTCCACGAGCAGAACTCTTCTTCACCTTGAATGGACATGAAACAGTTTTGAGACAAATAAACAATTGGAAAATTCATCAAGGTGGCAGGTCATAAGTTCTATTGCAGATCTCTACCAAAAATATATCTTGTCATCATTATTAGAAACTGATTTATGTGTCTGGAGACATGATTTATTCTTATGTAACTGTAGTACTGTTTTGTGTAATCTTGATTTGGCAAAGGTATCTTGAATTTAGAATGGTGCCAAATCAGGGAAACTTTGAGGCAAAGTAAGAATTTTGTATTGCTGTGTATTCCAGATAAAGCTATTATATAATGATACTTTTTGTTCCTTGGACAAAAGATAACAGTAATTTCCACCCTAATAACTACAAACTGATTGCCAGGGATTATTTTGTCTTCTTAAGCACTACTTCTACCTCAAAAGGCTGTAATTTTATTAAAGATGATTAATTTTAAAGCAATATAATGCTATTCTCAAGTACAAGATGTTTCTCACTGAATAATATATAGGTTTAATAAGAATTAATGTCTTTGAATGCTATTATCCATCAATAGGACACTAAGTATTGTAATTCTTTGAGTTTATAGGATTGAAAATGATTTTCTCTATTATTTTGGTAGCAAGTATGGGTTCCAAATACTTTCTCGAAATTTTCTACCACCTTAACCATTGCTTCAGTATTAGGATGACATTATGAGTGTCACAGTTTATAAAATTATTTATTATAGTAATATATCCACGGCAGCCAGGTCTGCTGGTGCTGGGTAAGTAAACAGAATACGGTTGATACGTAGGAACCATCCTAAACTGTTATATACTTGAAGATCAAAATACAATGTTCATCTGATTCTCTTAAGGTTCTTTGATCTTTTAGGCCATAGGTATACTTTTTAAAATTTTTTTAATTTTTTAAAGTGTAAAAGAAAAAGAACAACATCAACAAAAAAGAGGGAAGCATTAACAAAGAGACACAAAGTAGCACAATACAGTATAATCAAAATTGAATTATAGACAAAGCAACAGGGAACCAACAATGGTTGTTGCATTACATATTGATATCTTCAAAGTGTATGCTCAGGAAAACACATATAGAAATAAAAGATTGATCAAACAAACAGTCATCAATCATTCCTTACCATAAAGTGACATAAGACAACAGCAGAACCATGTTAGCCATCCTGCACATACATACATACATACATACATACATACATACATACATACTTACCTCTTTCTTCCTTTTCTCCTTTCCCTCATCCCATCTGTTCTTTACTTTTAAGCAGATTTCCTTCACACCTCTTAGGTTATATTCTGACCCTCAGGTTCTTACACCAGTGACACAATACGTTGCTTGCATATGTACCTCTGATTTAGTTCACTTATGAGTATGGTGTCCATTTGTGACCACTTGCCTACAAAGGACCCAAATCTGTCCCTCTTTATAGCTGAGTAATATTCCATTATATAAAAAAGCCACAGTTTTTTAATCCAGTCTTCTGTGGATGGACATTTGGGTTGATTCCACAATTTAGCTATTACAAATTGTGCTGCTATAAACATGGGTGTGCATATATCATGGTGATATGATGTTTTCAGATCTTCTGGGAAAATACCCAGAAGGGGAAATAGCTGGTTTGAATGGAACCTCTAGAACTAGTTTGCTGAGAAATCTCCAAACTGCTCCACAGTGGTTTCACCAGTCTGCATTCCCAGCAGCAGTGCAGAAGAGTCCCTATTTCTCCACAGCATCACCAGCAGTTGTTATTGGATGATTTCTTAATACTGGCCAATCTTACTGGGGTGAGATGAAATCTCAATGTTGTTTTTACTTGCATTTTTGAATGACCAAAGATGTTGAACATTTTCTCATATATTTATTTGCCATTTATATTTCTTTATCTGAGAAGTGTGTATTCATCTCAGATGCCCATTTCTGGATTGGGTCTTTGAATTTGCACAGGTACATGTTTTTTAATTTTTTGCATGTTCTAGATAGAAGACCTTTGTCTGAGGGACAGCCAGCTAGGATTTTTTCCCGATTTGTGGGTTTTCTTTTTACTTTGCTGGTGATTTCTTTAGCTGTGCAAAAACTTTTCAGTAGGATGAGGTCCTAGTTATTGATTCTTTGAAGTGTTTCCCTTGCAGTCTGATTTTGGTTCATGAACTCTCTGCCTACTTCTATATCTTCAAGATTTTTACCTACTTTCTCTTCCAATAGATCTAGAGTTTCTGTTTTAATGTTGAGATCTGTGATCCGTTTTGACTTGAGTTTGGTGCACAGTGATAGACTTGGGTCTATTTTCAGTTTTCGGCAAGAGGCAAGCTAGTTTTTCCAGCACCATTTATTAAACAGGCCATCTTTTTTTCCAGTGAGCTTGGTTGGACCCTTTGTCAAATATTAGGTGGCTGAGTGGGTTTTTCGTTGTGGCTGCATCTTCCAATCTGTTCCATTGATCCTCAGGTCTGCCTTTTAGCCAGTACCAGGTTGATGTTATTACACTAGCTTTGTAGTATAATTTCAGGTCAGGGATTGTGATTCCACCTGACTTGTCCTTGTTGCCCAGGATTGCTTTTGCTATTCTGGGTCTCTTCTGGTTCCAGATGAATTTAAGGCATATTTTCTCTAGATCTGTGAGGTATGCTAATGGTAGTTTAATGGGAATTGTGCTGAATCTGTACAACAAGTTTGGTCGTATGGCCATTTTCACAATGTTGGTTCTTTCTAACCATGAGCAGGGGATGTTTTTCCATTTATTGAAATCCCCATGGATTTCTTTTTTCAGAGTACTGTAGTTTTCTTGAATAAATCTTTTACATTCTTTGTTAGATTGATTCCTAAATATTTCAATTTCTTGGATGCTATTGTAAAAGCTATGTTTTCCTCAATTTCTCTCTCAGTCTTGCTTGTTGTTCATGTATAGGAATGCTATTGATTTTTGTGTGTTGACTTTGTATCCAGCTACTCTGCTGAATTTTTCAATTAATTCCAGGAGTTTTCTGGTGGAGTTTTTGGGGTCCTCCATGTAAAGTATCATGTCATCTACAAATAGTGATAGTTTAACTTCTTCCTTTCCTATACTTATTCGTTTATTTCTCTCTCTTGTCTAATTGCTCTGGTTAATGCTTCCAGAACTATGTTGAATAGGTGTAGTGACAGTGGACATCCTTGTCTTGTTTCTGACTTTAAAGTGAAAGCTTTTAGTTTTTGTCCATTTACTATGATGTTGGCTCTTGGTTTGTCATAGATGGCTTTCATCAGATTGAGGTAGAGGCCATCTAGTCCTATTTTTTCCAGGGTTTTTAGCATGAATGCATGTTGGATTTTATTGAAAGCTTTCCTTGCATCTATTGAAATGATCATGTGGTTTTTGTCTTTGGGTGTATTGATATGATGTATGACATTAATTGATTTGTGAATATTGAACCATCCCTGCATTCCTGGAATAAACCCAACCTGGCCATGGTGTATAATTTTCCTTATGATTCACTGCATTCTATTTGCTAGTATTTTGTTCAATATCTTTGCATCTCTGTTCATTACAGAGATTGGCCTATAGTTCTCTTTCTTGACTGGGTCCTTCTCTGGTTTTGGTATCAGTATAATACTTGCTTCCAGAAATGAGTTAGGGAGAATGGTTTCCTTTTCAATTTCATTAAAGAGGAGTGTTGACATTAAATCTTCTCTGAATGTTTTGTAGAATTCTGCTGTGAATCCATCAGGGCCTTGTTGGTAGGTTTTTAATGACATTTTCAACCTCATTAATTGATATTGGGTTGTTCAGGATTTTTGTATTTTCCTGATTCGATTTTGGTAATTCGTACATTTCTAGGAATCTGTCCATTTCTTCTGAATTTTCTATGCTATGGGAGTAAAGATTTTCAAAGTAGGTATTAATGATCTTTTGAATTTCTGTGGGATCTGTAGTGATTTCATCTTTTTCATTCCTTATTGCATGAATTTGAGTTCTTTCCTTTCTTTTTTTGATAAAGTTGGCTAGGGGTTTATCAATTTTATTTTTGCTTTCAAAAAACCAACACTTGATTCACTTATTTTTTGTACAGTTTTCTTTGCCTCAGTTGCATTATTTTCTGCCCTGAGTTTTATAATCTGCCCCCTTCTTTGGGCTTTTGGTTTTGCTTGTTGCTCTTTTTCTAAAAGTTTGAGGCTATTTATTTGCTCTGTTTCTGATTTCTTTATATATGAGTTCATTGCTATAAATTTCCCTCTGAAGACTGCTTTCATTGCATCCCACAGATTCCGGTAGGTTGTATTTGCATTTTCATTTGTTTGTAGGTATTTTTTAATTTCTTCTTTAACTTCTTGTGTGACCAACTGGTTATTCAGGAGGTTTTTGTCTAATTTCCACGTGTTTACGCAGTTTGTGGAGTTCTCTTTGTCATTAACTTCCAATTTCATTGCACTGTGGTCAGATAATATGCATGGGATAATTTCAGTTCTTTTGCATTTAGGTAGATATGCTCTCTGGGCTAGAATGTGGTCAATTTTAGAGAAAGTCCCATGTGCAGCTGAGAAAAATGTGTATTCTGGTGTTGTGGGGTGAAACACTCTGTATACATCTACTAAGTCCATTTTTTCACACCTTTGGTTCAAGTCTGTTATTTCTTTGCTGAGTTTTTGTCCAGTTGACTTGTCTCTTTATGTCAGAGGGGTGTTTAGGTCCCCTATTACAATAGTGTTATTAATTATTTGATTTTTTATGTCTGTTAAGATTTGACTTGTAAAGTTTGGTGCTCCATTATTTGGTGCATAAATGTTTTCTTGTAAGGGTTGTTATCCCTTCCTCTTGCAGCTTTCCCCTAGCTAGTATGTAGTGCCCTACTTTATCTCTTTTGATTGTTTTTTATTTGAAGTTTACATTATCTGCAAACATAATAGCTACCCCTGCTTTTTTCTGGGAACCTGTTGCATGGAGAATTGTTTTCCATCCTTTAACTTTTATCCTGTGGATTTCCTTTTGAGTAAAATGTGTTTCCTTTATGCAGCATATGGTTGGATTATGTTTCTTAATCCACTCTGCCAATCTGTTTCTTTTGACTCGTGAATTGAGGCCATTTATAACAGCTATAGGTTGGTTTATTCTTGTCATGCTATTTACTTGTTGTTGCTTTCCTTACTTTTGCTATCTGTTTACTTGCTTCTTCTGTTTGAGGGCTCCTTTCAATGGGTTTTTTTAAGTTATTATTTTAAAAGTATAAGAACAAAAACACATCAACAAACAGACACAAGCACAAGAACAGCACAATCAAAACTGAGCTACAGACAAGGCGACAGAGAATCAACAATGGTCACCACATTACATACTGAAAACTTCCAAGTGTATATTCAGGAAAACATACATGCAAAATAGACATGCAAAATTGATCAAACAATTAATCATCAACTATTACTTACAATAAAGTGACCCAAGTCAGCAGCACAACCATGCTAAAGATGCTGCACACACGTACATACTTACTTACATACATAGATAATCATCCCCTCCTTTTTCGTTTTTTTTTTCTCTTTTTCTTTCATATATGTTTTTCTTTTTAAAGTGTGAAAGCAAAAGGAACTACATCAACAACAACAGAAAAAAAAATGGAAAGTATTAACAAAGAGACACAAAGTAGCACAACAACAGTAAAATCAGAATTGAACTATAGACAAAGCAACAGAAAATCAACACCAGTTGTTGCCTTGCATATTTATATCTTCAAAGTGTATGCTCAGGAGAATACACACAGACATACAAGATTAATCAAACAATCAGTCATCAACTATTCCCCACCATCAAGTGACACAAGACAATAGTAGAACCATGCCACCCATCCGGCACATATGTACATACACACATACATACATACATTTTTGCCTCTTTCTTTTCTCCTTTCCCTCGTCCCATCTGTTCTTTGTTTTTAAACAGATTTCCTTCATGTCTCTTAGTTTATATTCCCACCCTCAGGTTCTTACACCAGTGACACAATACGTTGCCTGCATATGTACCTCTGATTTAGTTCACTTATGAGTATGGTGTCCATTTGTGACCATTTGCCTACAAAGGCCACAAATCTGTCCCTCTTTATAGCTGAATAATATTCCATTATATAAAAATGCCACAGTTTTTTAATCCAGTCTTCTGTGGATGGACATTTGGGTTGTTTCCACATTTTAGCTATTACAAATTGCACTGCTATAAACATGGGTGCACATATATCAGAGTGATACGATGTTTTCATATCTTCTGGGAAAATGCCCAGAAGCGTAATAGCTGGTTTGAATGGAACCTCCAGACCTAGTTTGCTGAGAAATCTCCAAACTGCTCTCCACAGTGGTTGCACCAGTCTGCATTCCCAGCAGCAGTGCAGAAGAGTCCCTATTTCTCCACAGCCTCGCCAGCATTTGTTATTGGATGATTTTTTTTCATACTGGCCTTTCTATTGTTATTCTTGAGATTGTGGTCACTTTTTTCTCTGTCTTGAATATCTTTTAGTGCTTTTTGCAATGCTGGTTTGGCACTCACGAAGTTCTTCAGTTGCTCTTTGTCATGTAAATATTTTATTTCTCCATTGAATTTGAAGGATAGTTTTGCAGGATACATCAGCCTGAGTTGGAAGCTGTTTTGTCTCAGAATCTGTAATACCTTGCTCCAAGCTCTTCTTGATTTCATGGTTTTTGTTGAGAAGTCTGCTGTGATTCTGATGGGCTTTCCTTTGTAGGTGATCTGTTGCTTTTCTCTAGCAGCTTTTAATATTGTGTTCTTTTGCTGGATGTCTGGGATCTTGACTATTATATGTCTGTGTGTGGTTTTATTTGGCTTATTGCTCATTGGGGTTCTATATGCCTCAATTAACTGCACTTCAGTATCTTTTACCATGCTTGGGAAATTTTCTGCTATTATTTCAGCAAATAATTTTTTATATCATTTTTGTTCTCTCCTGCTGTTTCACTGACTCCTATTACTCGGATATTATTTCCTTTTGCCTCATCTTGCAGCTGTTGGATTGATTTTTCCTGGATCCTTGATGACTTTATGAGATCTTTCCTTTCAAGCTCACTACCTGTCATGCTGTCTTCACGATTTGAAATTCTATGTTCATCTTCACTGAAGTGGTTTTGCAAGCTTTCAGTGGAAGTTTTCATTTCCTGGCAATCACTTTGGGCCTGTTTCATTCTTTGTAATTCATTCCTACATTGGTCATGTAGCGTTTCCATTTGTTTCCTATGTTCTTCTATTCTTTTATCTGTTTCTTCTCTATATGTGTGGAGCATTTCTTCCATTATTGTTTTCACTTCATTTTTTGCTTGAGAGATTATTTCTGCTTTAATCTCTTCTATGGCCTGATGAAGTTGTTTCTTTACTTCGGATGTGATCATTTCAGAAATTGCAGGTATGTGGCTTCCTAGTTCTCCTATATCATTGCGTCCAGCACTTGCTCTGGGTGGGGTTGAGTTCTGAGACTGCATTTTGCCCTTCTGTCTTGTCATTTTGGATGTCAGATGAAAAGTATTGATCTACAAATTACCCAGGCCGCTCACCAGGCAAAAGTCCATTGAAAAGGCTGCTCCAATGGCTCCCTCTCTTCGCAGAAATGTCCCTTAGACTTGTTCCCCTCAGAAGGCTGCTTAGATGCTGCTTTGTGGGCCGAGCTCCTCCCTACCCAGAGATCCAGGTCAGAGCGTGCACACGCCTCACCTGCCCAGAATTCCACGCCTAGGTATATTTTGGAATCTCCAGGAATTATTATTCCTTTAGAATCAGTATCTAACAATGTTTCAAAGATGTGAGTTTTGTGGTGTCTACATACCTGTTTAGTATAGCTCAAGGTATTTAGAGATACAGTTGTATCAGTGGATGGTGAAGGAACTTTCATTACTCCATCTTTTTATATGACTGACAGACAATTTCCATCTGAGAATAATTTGTACCCATTAAACTACTGTGGAAATACAATTAAGGTTCCATAATATCGTATTAATTATTTTTCCAATAATAAGCCCAATAAATGTATGTATTTCAAATAAGTATTAAACTTTTTCAGCTTCAGTGGGTGAGAAGTTGTTCAAAAATTTGTTGAGATGAGATAAATCATTGCTTCAAAACCTAAAGTTCAAGAACATACTAGACTACTAACAGAAATTAACCTGATCTTTCTCAAAAAAGCAGATGAATTGTGTATTTTTATTTCATTTTCATTTATTATGTTGAATTTCTTTACTATCTACAAATTCAGGAGCAACATGAAGAATTCAAATGAAATTGAAACTCCTTGATAAAATGGCTCAGGAGAGTTTAGGCAAAGGTATTTTGTTTCACTAGATATATTTCACAGTATTCACATTATTATTTTAAAGAATTTTGCAACTCATACACATTTTCTCTTCTGGAACATGAGTACAAATATATTGAGGATTCTCTAGAGTAATTGCAATTAGTGCTTGATAGGAGTTTAATTAAAAACAAAGACAACATACATTAATTGCACAGGCTGTTTTTGATTAATAGGTTATCTAAATTAATTATGACTATTATATTAATATTAAATATCTTATGTTAAAAATGTGAATGGAATTTTACAAAAAGCAAGAAGAAAATATTTTTTGTGTGGCTTATAATTTTGTCTCAAAAGGCAAAACTAAAATCGATGAGTTAAACCACTTCAAGCCAAATCAGAATAATAATGACAACACATATTTTAATTAACTGGTTTAGAGACTGGCATACTACATTTATTGCACATCTGTGTTATCAGAGAGAATATTTATGTGAATTATATTGTTTTACATTTTTATTTAAAAAAAATAGTGCAAAAAGAACAATAGCAAACTACAAAAAAAGCAACGACATTAAAAATGATACAGGGTTTCAAACCAAATGATAGGGATTAACGGTGGTAGTTATATTACATATTGTTATCTTCAATGAAGTTGCTCAGATTACCAGATACAAGCATACAAAGTTGGTCAAAATGTCTATAAAAAACTTTTAATCATTACCTGTTCCCCTCAATAAATCATCAGACATCATCAGTAGAGTTATGCCACCTATATATCTATCGTCTAATTCCCAAAAAGCTTTTTTGATACGAAATATTAAGTAACACCTAATCACTTAAAGAGTCATTGTTAGTTCCTGATTCCTAAGGGAAGGCAGGGAATTAGGGGCCTTAAGGTTTTCAGGTTATTTCACAGTAACGATACCACCAGTGGGATGCTGAGGTCATCCTTTTCTCTGGCTTCCTTAATTAACAAATATTTAATGTCTTATCTCTTTAAATTTAGGATAGGAAATGTATATAGATATTAAATAAAATATATATCTTTTTCTGCTCTGGAGTTTCCTGTAAAGTTCTTTCATTTACTCTTCTAATTAAACCCTAATGATCCTTTAATTGTCATTTTTACATTAGATTATTCTCCTCACAGATCAAATTAAATGATGGATGTTTTTAAATTTCCTAGTCATGGATTACTTATTAAAATATATGAAATATATTTATTTTCTCATATTTGATGACAAAATATTTGGCAATGTGGAAACCTTACATGTTTTTTGAAAGGTGTTAATCGATTTTTAAAGAAATCTTAAACACCACAGTAGCAGCACTCTTTCTGTGTTCCTCCACTTTCTTTTAAATATTTGTATAATTCCCATTATTTTCCTAAATTTCTTGTTCTTTGTATGGTTATATGTGCATACTCTATCTTGAAAACTTGTAACAGGCTGAAAATTTAGAAAAATGAGTGTGCACAATACCAAAATGCTTTCACAGTGTTGAGCTTTTCATAGATTTGAAGACAATATGAAGGTACCTCTGCTTTTAAGATTATAAGTGATTGTGAGTTAGATATGTGGTCCTTGAAGGCAATGGATCCATTGTGTTAATGGAGCTTAAAAAATGTGATCAGAACAAAGAAAATCTATAAACATTTACTCTGAAGCTTTTTGGAACCTAATAAATGGATTTACACTGAGAAACAAGCAGTTAATACAAATGAACAGCCATGATCACTTGCTGGTAGATGATAATTTTAAGCTTACAAACAGTAAACGAAGCTATGTAGAAACAAAATATTATAAAATATAAGCGGCAGAAGTTGGGGTAAAATAGTTTTACTGATTGTTTACAAAATTGTCCATACGTTTAAAATTATTTATGCACATAATCTTTATACATATTTCTCTTTTTTTTAATTTGTGAAGTATCTGCACATTATTTTTAAGAATACAATATTGAAAGAAGGGATCTGACATTTTTTACAGCTCAAAGGAATTCTCAGCTTTGTTTTTCTGTCTTCTTGGACAGTCCCAAACTGTAGAAAACAACTGTAATCATCCTATAGCTACTCACTGCCCTGGTCATGGTCCACGTTAACTTTTTTGTGCCAAATCTGGTTCTGTTCCTGGTCTGGATCGCACTTGCTTCCTCAATATTACATTGTTAGAACTCTGTCTTCTTTCTTGAAAACATTTCTCTGTGATGTTCGCAGGAATCCACCTTCCTTGCTTTTCCTCTATTTTATTTCTTAGTAGCTGTTCCTTTCCTTTCCTTTGCTTCAAAATGTTTTGACAGAATCTAGCAGGTTGGACTTTAGTTCACCATGTACACTGCAGGCTGGCCTGAAGCTCACAGTGATTTTCCTGCTTCAGCTACCCAAGTCCATCCCCGTGTCTAGATCCTCTCCAGTTTGTTCTCAGGTCCTTGCCTCCCTAGTTCTCCAGCACAGCAGGGAATTCTGTTGTGAATCTATCAAGATCTGGGCTTTTCTTTGTTGGTAAGATTTTTATTATATTTTATTATATTTTCAATTTCATTTACTGATATAGAGTTATTCAGTATTTTTATATATTTTTCTTTCAACTTTGGTAATTTATAGGTTTCTAGGAATCTTCCCACTTCTTATGCACTTTCCATCCTAAGAGAGTAAAGATTTTCAAAATAGGTGTTGATTGTCTTCTGAGTTTCCACAGGATCTGTAGAGAGTTCACCTTTCCATTCCATATTGAATAAATTTGAGAGTATTTTTCCTGTTTTGATAAGATTGGCTAAAGATTTCTCAATTTTTATTTTTTCTTTCAAAGCACTGAATCTTCAATTCATTAATTCTTTGTACTGTTTTCTTGGTCTCAATTGCACTAATTTCTGGTCTGATCTTTTATAATTTCCCCCTTTCTTTGGGATTTGAGTTTGACTCCCTCTTCTCTTCTAAAGACTTGAGGTGCAGCACCAGCTTGTGTATTTGTGCTCATTCTGTCTTCTTAATGTGAGAATTTGCCACTATAAATTTCCCTCTGAGGATTATTTTCATTGTGTCCCACCGATTCTGGTAAGTTGTATTGGCATTTTCATTTCACATTAGATACTGTTTAATTTCAACTTTAACTTCATCTGTGACCCACTGGTTGTTTAGGAGGGGGTTAATTATCATTATTCAAAAATGACATGATACTCTTCATAGAAGATCCCAACAACTCCACCAAAGGACTTCCAGATTTAATAACAAAATTCAGTAGAGTAGCTAGATTCAAAGTCAACACTCAAAACTCAATAGCATTCCTGTACACAAACAAAAAACTCACATAAAGAGAAATTAGGAAAACCACACTCTTCAAAATAACATCCAAAAATGAAGTACTTAGAAAGTAATCTAACAAAGGAAGCAAAAGATCTATACATTGAAAATTACAGTACTTTGAAAACAGATATCAAAAAGGATTTCACAAAATTAAAAGATATCCCTTGCCCATGGATAGAAACAACCAACATTATGAAAATGGCCATACTCCCAAAACTGTTATAGAAATTTAATACAATCAAATCAAAATACCATTAGCATACCTCACAGACCTAGAGAAAACATTCCTAAAGTTCATTTGAAACCAGAAGAAACCTAGAATATCAACACAATCCTGGGCAACAAAAGAAAGGCAGGAGGTATCACAATCCCTGACTTGAAATTATACTACAAAGCTATATAATAAGATCAGCATGGTACTGACCAAAAAAGAAAAAAAAAGAAAAAAACAGCCTGAGGAGCAATGGAACAATTTAGAAGAAGTAACACACTCAGACATCTTATGTTTGACAAAGTGTCCAAACATATTCATTGAAAGGAAGATAGGCTCCTTAATAGATGCTGCTGGAAAAATTGGCTTTCCACATGCTAGAGACTAAAACTAGACCCATATCTTTAATCAGGACTAAATTAAATTTAAAATGGATTAAAGATCTAAATATTAAAACAGAAACACTAAATCTACTGGATAAAAAGAAAGCAGGTAGAAATCTTGAGGGCATAGGGGTAAGCAGAGATTTCGTGAACAAAAACCAAACAGTCAGGAAAATACTTGAAGGAATCAAAAGCTGGGATCTAATCTTATTAAAAAAGTTTTGCACATCAAAAGAAAGGAATGGCCAACACAGTGAAAAGATGACTCACCAAATTGGAAAATATTTTAGCCAACTGTCTCTCAGGCAAATGAGGTTTATTTAGAACATATAAAGCATTGAAAAATAACCAGGACCCCCAAATTCAAAGACCCAAAACAAAGATGGGTATCTGAGATGAATATACATTTCTCAGGTGAGGAAATACAAACAGCAAATAAGTATATGAAAAAATGTGCACATCACTGTTCATTTGAGAAATGCAAATTAAAACAACTTGGAGATTCAATCTCAGCTATCATGAAGAAACCAACCAATTACTAATGCTGGTGGGCTGTGGGAAAAAAGGAATACTTCTTCACTCTTGGTAGGAGTGCAGACTGGTGCAACCACTCTGCAAATCCGTGTGGAGATTCCTCAAAAAACTAGGGTTTCTTCAGAAAAGAAGGAAGAGAAATTAAAACAACTACAACAAACAAAAGTAAGAATACACACAAGGTAGCTAATATAATTGTACTATTAACTTCTATTAGTTCATTGAAAGGAGCAGTTAGTGCATATATTGTTTTACATGCTTATCACTTGTAATTTGAGCAACTACTTTGAAAGTAACAATATACAATATAATCACTATTGTTCAATTTCTTACAATCTTGTTTTGAATTTCTGTATTGCTTTTAGTTTTTCCATTTAAAAAAGCAGGAAAAGTTAATCAGTACTGAAAATAATAAAAGTTTATATTGAATTGCAATGAATTGCAGTTTAAATTTTAGTCTTAATGTTTGCTTGCATATTATGTAAAAATTTTAAATTAGCAATCAAAATCTATAATTGTTATACAAATAGAATATGGAAATGCAGTGCAATTAACAAAATTCTTCTTTCTTGTAGTTCTGACCCTTTCCTCTTTGTATGTCCCTTGGTATTGTGTCTTGTTTGGGGAAAGTCACATTAGCTGATAAATATAAAATTGAAAGTGAGTAGCAGATAGCACCTGCTGCATTGTGAAACTGTTCTAAGTAAAAGCCGGTAATAAATGATACATTTTGTAAATACATTCGTATGCTTTTAACTTGGCCAACATGAGCAAAGCCTAATATAATAATCTGAGAGTGTTGCAATTTCTTGTTAGTATATGTAAAATTTATAAATGACCCTTTATATTATTGACTGCTAATTACATAATTACTCAATTAGTTCATTAACTCAGTCCTTCTCAAAACATGTGCTGAGTAACTAGAAAGTTTTTGCTTTAGTGAAAATGTAACTAATGCTTACAGATCCCAGAATACATGATATTTAAGAACAGAGGCAGACTATATATACATATATATAGTCTGTTCAAATTATATAGTGTATATATATATATAGAGAGAGAGAGAGAGAGAGAGAGAGAATTAAATAACAAGAGTCTAAAAAGATGATGGAAATGAAAAGGGAACAAAGCTCATATTGCGACAGTAGAAATAAACATTTAAGTATTTGTTTCAGTGATATTCTTTCTGATATTCTTCAAGGTGGAGATATTCTACCAATGACATAAAACTTTGTGTCCTTATTTAAACTGTGAAATTTTAGCGATTAAGAATATTTTAGCTCCAATAAACCAGTTTTTTTATCAACTGATAAAAATCACTATCATTAGTCCTATCTGTAAAGGAGCTCTACCTCTCCTGCTGGCATCTGAACCTACGCTCAAGAGGCCAATCAAAGCAATGTGAAAGCGTGCGCTTATTCTTTCTTACCGGTGCTAGTACTTGGATGCACAAGCCCTGGGGGGGGGGGGACATCTAGAAATAAAGCCGGCTGTCTTAATTCCCTCTGGTTAGTTAATGGGGTAGCTGACATTTTTTGGAATTGTTGCATTTTCTGTTTAAAATGCCTGAAGCCTGGAGCACCTGCTCACGGTCTTGCAAGTTCCTCAACGGGTCAAATGTGAGCCCTTTTGATTACTGGTCATAGGAAATTATCAAAACTAAGACAGCGATGTTGAAAAACATACTGAGAAGGTCAAGTTGTATCTATTATTCAAGGAGTCAAGAGAATTTCAAAATTTTAATAATAAAAAACAAGTATTTGCTCCATTGGCTGAATATTTCTTCACTGAAAAGTGTCAAACCAAAAATATAAAAATATGAACAGGGTCAACTCTCCGGTTTTGACTGCAGTCTTATTAAAAATGTATAGGATCAATCAGGAGACAGAATATCCTTCTGAAAGTTTCTTTGTAACATCTTCATAGATTTCCAATGCAAAATTTTAGCTTATTTTTCTAGCTCAAACTGAAAAAGCTAATCATATTTCTCACAATGATGTTCCAATACACATCCCCACACAAAATACCAACACACCCACCAAAAATTAAAACTGCCATTTTAATTTAATAACAGATGAAACTACAGATATCTTGGATCTGTACTATGTTGACAACTGAATGACTTTTGTATAGGAAACTGAAGTATGCTCAATTTCAGATAAGGTTATTATGCTTTCAAACTACCTTGTAACTGACCTCTGCTATAGATATTTTATGATATCTACACTATCATTATACTAGCTATACTATCAACATATTTTAGGAAGAATGAAACACTGAATAATCTGTGAAAAAGCAAATAAATAGCCAATAACTACATTTTGAAAATGTGCACAATATTTTATTCACTGATTTTGTACTCGGTTATTGACAATTTTAGATTAGGGATCTATGGCTGATTTGATATCTCTCAGTTAACATTATTATAAGTGAAGATGAATAGGAATAGGAATATACCTTCAACAAAAGTACATTGCATCATAAAAATAAATCAATCAGAAAGACAAATACCCTACTCTCTCATTAGTAAATGAAATACAAAATATGATAGTATAAAGGTTGTATAGAAAACTGGTTACAAGTGATTGGGGAGAGTTGGAAAAATGTAGCACAAAGAGGTTGGCTAACAGGCCCAGTGTTATTATTTGATAGCTGAAACAGGTTCAGGCTTTCTATGGTACAGCAGCATCAGTATGATTGATACTGGTGCATTACTTGTCTCAAAGTACTTGGAAAAGCAAAATATGATTTTTTAAAATTTATTTTTCTTATTTTAAAGACAAAAAATGGAGACATGTAAACCAGAATAACACACACAAAATACAGGAAATACAAAATTATAGAGAAGATAGTAGGGAATTAGCACTGGATGCTGTATTACATAATGTTATCTTAGCATTAGTTAACACAAAAACAATAAAGGAAATACCAAATTATAGAGAAAATAGTAGGTAATTAACACAATATTGCATTACATAATGTTATCTTTGCATTTGTTACTCAGTTATACAGATGATGGCTCGTTTGATTAATCAGTTTTCTCCACCATCATCTCCGTTTTTCTACTACCCAATCAGTCATCTTCCCTCGTTAATACCTTTACTTTTTGGTTTGTTTACTCCCTTGGGCTCTCACATTGGGAAGAGACATGGCTGCTTCAAATTATGCTGTAACAAACATGGGTGTACACAGATTGCTATGGCAGGAGATGGAAAAGCACTCCATCCTCAAAGATAGTAGATAGGCAGAGAACCAAGTTCAGTATGATAAAGCCCCATTGACAAGCCCTCAAGGCCATCGGGGTCTGGTGGAGTAGGTGGGGTTACCCAATGAACTGCCAGGCTCCGCCTCAATACACTGTGTCCAGAGGCTCGGTCAAATCCTCAGGGTCGCCCCAGCAGAGAGCCAGGTTCTGCCCAGTGAGGTGCTCCCGGGGGCCAGGTCAAGTCCACAGTGTTGCCCCCGTGGACCGCTGGGCTCCACCCCGTTACCATGCTGTCAGAAGCCCTGTCCAGGTCTTCAGGATTCTCATGTAGACTGGAGGGAGACTCTTCCCACTTCAGGCTGCTAAGCTCCCTGTCAAGGCCCCAGGGTCCCCTTATAATCCACTAGTGTCTCCCTGTAGGATACCCATGACTCTTTGGAGACTGTCCCCACCCAGCTAGAGGACCAGATCTGCACCCTAGTTCCAGGTCTTTGCCTCCTCCCACCTCTCTATCTCCAGTGTTGCCACTCCCTGTCCCTTGCAGCTGGGCATTGGGCATACTCACAATCCTGGACACAAGTGGCACGAGGTCTCCCCCACCCATGCTCACTTTGGTAGTCCAGGATGTGTACCAATTTTAGTTATTAGTTTTAGGAGAGAACTGGAGGATTTTCTCATGTCTGCTGTGTAGAGTATGTTGTTGTCTCTTGGACTCCAGGACTGCTGCTTTTTGTGTAATTTGTTGTGATGGGTTCATACAAGGTTTATATATACAAGCAGTATGGAGATCCTCTTGGCGCTCATATTAGTAGCTTAGAGTGAGTCCTGAAGCCTGTGGACTCAGCCCATTTCTGTCAGGAACACATGTGGAATGCTTGGGTCACCAAGACTCAAGGTGCTCAGAGAGGGGGTTCAGGGTGGGGCTGAAGCCTGAAGCTCATGCTTTCTGCTTGGTGTTGGAGTGAGAAGGGCGTGGGGCCGTGTGGTCCACCTCCATCTTCAGCTCTCTCTTACTCTTGTGCTCCAGTTCCCGTTGGTTCTTTGGCTGGATCCCTGGGAATTGCTGTGGCCCTGGGGTCGCTGTCGCTGCCCTCTGCTGCTCTCTGCTGGTGGTTGCTCCACAGTGGAGAGGTTGGAGGCCACAGCCTCGGGGCACGGTGTGGTAGAGCTGCGTGTGGTGGGCTGTGTACTTGTTGCTTTGACTCTGTCTTGCCTCAGGGCGCTGATTAGAAAGGTTACTGAGGAGTACAGATTCTGTTTAAGTGGCTGTTGTTATCTGATTGGGTGATTGTTCTAACTTCAGTTTCTGACCCCAAAACTGCAATTTCTGGTTCAGTTTGTCTGTTGCTGACACTGCATGGAACATGCAAACTCTGAGAAGTGCTGGTTCCATGGCACGTTCAAGACACACCTGCATGAAGACATGAAGCGGATGAATTTTCAGAAAATGTGTTTGCTCCCAAAATTACTCAAAATATTTTTTCAGTCTAATCAGTGAGCAGTATTGCTGACCCATAAAAAATAGTGAATGCTTTTATACTTTTGAGAGAAAAGTTTTATAATTTGTTTTCCAGTTTAGTTTAACAAATGCGTCTTAAATTCTCTATGTACAAAGTGCTGCAGTTACACAGAGGTCTTCATATCCAATTAGTAAGAATTTCAGCTGGCTATAAAAGTAGGATTGTATATTCACATAGACATGAATATCTATGTAAATTAACTTTAAGTATTTGTATAACCAAGTAAAACATGAAAACAAGAGAAAAATAGGTTATGTGTGTGTGTGTGTGTATATATATATATATATATATATATATATACATATATACATTGCAGTATAATGCAGTGTCTATTTAATGTGACATTTATAATTAAAGGAAGAAAGGAAAAATACATCCTTAATTTCACTTTTTAAAAAAAGAAAATAGCTTCAAAATGAGGCTATTCCTAAATTCAGACATTTATTACACTTTCAAATATTTACATCTTAAAAGCTAAGCATGTTAATAATTAAAAGAAATATGAGATGACCATAAGTTCACTATTTAAATTTAATGTGTGATAGCAATTTTAGGCAATGTTGAAAAATAAGAGACACTAAGAAGAAAAGGACAGAAAGGACATTTTAAGCATAACTCTCAAAACTCCTGTATATGATACCCTCATCAGGAAAGATGGTAAAAATTATGATTTATCAACAGCCAATAGATTTAAAAAGAAGATGATAGGATATAATTTTCAGAGGTACACTACACTGTATAAGCCTCTGTCATGTAGAGTATTGATAGATTCTTCTATTCACCTTGACTTTTCTCCTTGGTATGAGAAATTAATTTAGCAGCCACATTTTAATCCATTTTGGAGTAATTTATTCATCTAGTCATAAAAAATATGTTGATATACTCAGGGTGACAGTACTATAAACAATCTATAAAAGTGCTTTGTTATTGCATAAGTTTCTTTATTATTTGAAAAATAGTATGAATCTATATATTTATGCATATGTATATATGTATATCTATTATATTATATAAAGTTAAAGAAGAAATCAAATTATTAGCAATGAAAGGATGCAAGTGTTCAAGTCACCTGATGTTTCTTCTGTTCGCAATACACTTTCCCTGACCTGAACTGCACCTGGTATAACAAATAACACATTTCTTCTTCAGTGAAAATCTTCATAAATTTCTCCTTCTGAAGTAATTCTGCCTTGCATCCTCTTAGTCTCATATGATGATGCACTTGTCACTGTTTTATACTGTTGTCTTCTGGTTCATTGCTTGTTCCTTAAATCTCCACAAAAACGCAAGTTCCATGGAAATGTGTGCGTTTTTCACCTCACACTGTGTTTCCAGAAGAGTCTGTCAAATATGGAGGTTCTTTAAAGAATATTTTCAAAGTGCCCAGAAACTCATTAACATTGTTCCTAAATTTTGCTTAGGGCTGGCAATTACTATCCTTTCAGTTGCAACGTTATGAAAAGGTTCATATGACTATAGTGAAAGTAAAATATTATCACAACATTTCCGGGAAGAAAGTCTTCTGGAGGTAAGGTGAAATTTTGACCTGAAAAATAAAGGATCTAATTTTATTTGACATACTAATGTTTTAGAAAATACAAAGAAAAATATCTTCTATCTATGAGAGATTCAATTTTATAGTATAGGAAATTCTTTCTTAAAATTATCTCATCTCCTTTCTCCTCCTCCTCCTTCTTCTCCTCCATATTTATAGTTTATGTAATCTCATAATTAGTGGAAATCTTAAATTCAGTTACATAATTTTGAAGAACTGTAGTACTGCTCTTCTATCCTCTGATCCTCCTTCTTCTCCTTCTTGTACTGGAGTTTGAAACCAGGATCTTCACTCTGTGCTGTTCAACCAGCCCAACGAATCATCAGAGTACTGACGCAGGCCTCAGAATTCGGATCTCACTGCTGCAGCCTCACAGAGTGTTTCCTAGGATTATAGATCTGTATCAGAGCCTTGGCTTAATGTACTTAGTATTTATCAATAAGAGTTACATATATACAAAACATAGCATATGGAATCACACATATATAGTAATACTACTGTACTAGTGGATTGCTTATATTTGTATTATATATTTGCATTATAACTTCAAGACATGTAAACTATGTTAATTATATTTATGACTATTAAATATCCCATAGTTATTTTCCACAATAATTTCATGAAAAAAATTTGTCTTCATGATTGGAGATAAGAAATGTGGTCCTCACTATGAAGTATACAGAACATGAAAACTGGCCCATTGAAAGGGCCATCAAAAACAATCTAAAATGCTTAAAATGACTGAATACAGGGTTATATTAGATTTTTTCTGAATAATAAACTGTATAATTAGCATGTTATTCTTTCAGTTTTTTACAAAATATTATCTTGAGTTCTTGTGAATAAGTAGTTGCCTTCTCAGAACTATAAAAATAAGTTTTTAATAAAATATGTTCAATCATACAAAATCAGCAATGCATTTTTCAGGAAATAGATATTTGGTTAATACGTTCTTGTTTAAAGACTTGGTAAAGGAAATAAAATCATATGGCATTCTATTCACTGTCTAAAGATTTGGTTTTTCTATAGGCGTCTGTAATGACCAGGAATTCAAGAAGCAATACTGATAAAACTATATGAAAGAGAGAAATTTAATTATATAATGTTATATGTTATTTTATTATGTGGTTGAGTACACATATTTACTGATCATGTAACTGTATAATGAACAGAAATCTTACATTCAGTTACATTATTTTAAGGATTAACAATTCTACTTTCTAATTTATAATCTACTCATTAAACTCTAGCAGGATTGTAGATACTACATACTGATAACATTCAACTTAATAATAGAGGATAAATCATAGACAGTTTTAATCTGTCATTCTTCATAATAACATTGTATATAGACATGCAGTTTAAAAGTACAAGTTTCCATAATATGAGCATTAAACATATTTAATACCTCCATTATCTGTTAAAGGTTCTAATTTCAAATTACTGAAATAAATTTTTAAATTAGATCTGATAGTCAAATTATAGAGAACATTCATTATATGAATAATTGACTTCACTTTTTGTTTATGTCAAGATACATCTCACTAATTCCCGACACACACAAGCATTCATGAACTTACATGACTCTTGCCAGCTCTGTTCCTCTTAATGCCATGTTGAAAATATTTTCCCAGACATCTATATCAAAAACAAAGATGACTGACAGAATCCACTGTCTTATTATTTCTAACAAAGGTTAAAAGATACGTATTGTGCTTGGTTGCACTAAACCAGTACTACATGTGCATACACAGACATACACTCATACACATGGTACTGTCCCTGCCCCTGTGATAAGCAGCTCTGTGAAAGAGAGAAGAGAGCTGTCCAGTGAAATCTGAGACACACAGCAGCAGGCTGATGTCTGGGACAGAGCTGCAGCTGTTTTCCGTAAGGACTCCTTCCTTCATCAAAGTAACCTCCATCTTTTGCTCTTAAAGTATTTCATGGCAATGGCTGAAGCAAACAAAATTATTGAGGATAATCTGCACTTAACATCAAGTAATTGTAGATGTTAGCTGCATCAGCAAAAATACAGCAAAGTAACTCTAGATGCATGTCTAAGTGAAAATGTAGGTACTCTGACCTAGCCAAGTTGACACATAAAACAAAGCATTATAACCTGAAAGACTTGAAAAGTGAAACGTTTTTTTCTCAATAGAAATATGATAAATAGTAAAAATAATTTTAATCATTAACTGTTCCCCTCAATAATCCATCAGATACCAACACTTTCGCATGCTTGTGTCTGGTAATTTGAGCAATTTATGTGATGAGAACAATTTGCAATATAACAACCGTTGGTGAAATCCTACAATCCTGCCTAGTGACACTATGTATTGTCTCTAATACTCTTTTAAATTGTTATTTTCTTATTCCCTTTAATTATTTGATCAGTCTTCTATTCTTACATATGGTAATCTGAGCAACTTCTTTGAAGATAACAATATGTTATATAACAACCACTGTTAATCCCTATCATTTGTTTTGAAACCCTGTATCAGTTTTAATGTCCTTGCTTTGTGTTGCTTGTATTTTGCTATTGTTATTTTTTATGCTATTTTATTTAAAATAGAAAGAAAGAAGGAAAGAAAGAAAGAAAAAAAGAAAGAAAAGGTGATAAATAACTGACTACATAGTTAACTTGTATTGGAGGAAAATACCAGCACAATTACCACATTTTAAATGCTCTAAAACAAATATAACACTAATTAGTTAAATTTCTATAAATTTTTTATTTTGTCTTTAATAATGAAAACAAGTTTTTAAAACCATACATTTTACAAATATGAATTATTTATTTGTACTGTGATACTTCCTTCTAGTGACTAAATAATTTGAGATTGACTATGAAAAAAAATAATTGAAAAATACTCAGCATATTGAAGACTTACTATAAATCTAAATTATAATAGCTAAGATTATTAACTTGGTGAGGTAGGGATTTTAGATATCAGGAATAAAGTTATGAAGAAATATATTACTATATTATACACAAGTGGCTCATTCAATCAAATTAACAGTATGAAAGCTACTTTGATTTCAAAATCACAAAGCAGATATTTGCCTTTTGGGTTGAGTAAAATGAGTGTGACAGGTAAACATTAGCTACTATTTGGGGAAAACTAAAACTAAACCCCTGTAATATTTTTAAAAATCACTTTTTAAGCTTCTAGTTAGCCCCAAATTACCTTTAAGTTCATTTTCTATCCATTTTAATATATATGTATACTTGCTTAAGAATTAAATATTTTCGCCCAAGTATAATACATCAGAATATTTAATAAAGCTGAGAAATGCAGTCCTGAACAGCTGTCAAACATGCAATTAAAAATTAAAGGAATATAAGTGAACTATTTAAAGCTAATGAATAATTATCAGCTCACTGTTGATACAATAAAAAAGATTAATTCTTTACATAAGTATATGTAAAAAACTGTCAAACATAATTTTAATATTTCACTTATTTTATTATGATTTATAATTATCACATGAAACATATAAGTTTTGAGGTTAAATTGTACCAGTATTTGGTAAACACTGATCTGTTGTTTGCTAGACTTGTTGGCTAGAGAACACCATGATTCAGTGGTTATCTGTATTATAAACACAGTGCTAAGAATTAAAAAGCACAGTGATAAAATGCCCGTAGTCACAGTTTAAGTTTCAAATGATTAACTGCCAAATCTTTGAACAGCATACATGAGGACATTTCTATTTTACTGTTTAACATAATGTCTCATGTTATCATTTAACCTGATAATAGAAGTAGACCCTTTGTTACTTTTCCTTTCTGAACTTGCTTTTGTTGAATTGCTTTTTTTATGTTAACAGAAGTTTTGTTTTCATTATTTTACTTGGTTGTTTTCATTATCTTAGTTCAACCTTAGGAACACTAACATAGAATGAATCTAATACTCATCAAAAGTGACTGGATAGTTTTCAGGAAATAAAAGAAAAGTATGTATTTATACCTCCATCCCTTCCTCCAGTGACAGCACACTATAGTGTAATGGTAAACTAAAATCCATTCACTTCTTTACTGCATGATAAAGTGGTGTGAGGGTGTTCATTCATCTGGGAAATCCAATAGACTGATATCACCATAGTGAAATAGAGGGAACTGTCACATATGTACTGTTTTGAAAATATATTTAAATTTATGTATGCATTTCCAGAAATATTCATCTCTCTACACATTTAATAAAGCAATTTATACCAATATAAATCATTTTCCTGTCATTCTTATGTCCTCAGGAAATATTCAAATTTAGTTGATATTGTCATATGGGAAACTGAGGCATCATAAAATCATCACACAAGTTAAACTTTGCTTTTGACATTTATTTTCAGGACACTTTTAATGCTCAAAAAATAAGCAAATTTCTATCATTCTATTTTATCCTGTCCTGTTTAAATACACCTGTACAGACAGCTATTTGACAAAAGCCTTGGCATAGTTTACATACGTTGCTCTGTCTTAAATATGTAGGATAAAAAATCACCTACTTATAGTCTGAGTAGGTATAGTTAGAATGTTGGAAAATAAATTCATGATCCTTTGCTTAAAATCTATCCCAGGCCTCTCCTGGTCAGTCAATAGCGGCTCCCTCTTTAAAATTTTCAGAAAAAGAAAAAAACAAAGTACCGAAATTATCTTAGAGTCTTCTTTTGCTCTTACACTCAACAAACTTAATAAATCATCTGTTTATCTTCAAAATATGTCCCAAATTTAATCACACCTATTCATGGATTGTCATATGCACACATCACTATAATCCTCTAATCATGCTGAAAATACTAAACTGAGTAGTTATTAGTAGTTAGGAACTGGAGTTGTGGCTTTAAGGACAACAGTCTTGATCAGAGTAGTATATAAAAATCAACACTATTCTCTAAGGCTGAGACAATAAAGAGCTGACTCAGTCCTAAAATTTATTGCAAATTTTATTGCTATACTTGAAGGCATTAGATAAAATTCATAGTAAAAACTTTTTTCTGCATTTTTAAAAGCAGTAAGCACCTGACTGTTTTGCATTTGATATGTGCCCTATGCATATTAAAAGGTATATTTTAGCTTTATCTCTTAAAAACATTTACGGAATATTTACACATGTAGTAATATGGCAACAGAATACTTACACGTTACAATTCTGATTCTTACAAAAGTCTTGCAAGTTGCTAGTGCTATTTCTCTTTTTCACATTTAAAGATAGCAAGTTCGTGAAAAAGATCTAGTTACAGTCATTATTTAATATTGGCAATAGTCAGATATCTTAAAAAATCGTCATTGTTTAATATTGAGAAAAGTCAGCTGTCTTAAGAATGTTTAACTTTTCTGCATGTATATATTTCACATAGTTCTCTGTATGAAAATTGGTTGACTTCTGGTAATGAAGTAGGCAGTGAATTCTTTTGCTGACATTTCATCTTTTGTTACCTCACAACTGTTATTATAAAGAAAAAAACATTCATAAGAGGTAAATGAAAATGATTTGATGGGGCTGCAGTCCAATAAAGCTTTATTTACAAACACAAGTTTCAGGTCGAATTTTACCCCATCCCTGGTCTGTTGCCCCTGTCTCATACTGCAAACGTTTGGACAAAGACAACCATTCAGGGTGCCGAGCAAAATAGATTGAATTATTATTCACATTAGTATATTAAATTTATATAATTTTAGAAACCTATATAATTAGACATTAATGTGTTTATTAGCTAGTTTTTAAAGCACTCTACAATTATAGTTTTTATTTATTTATTTATTTATTTATTTTTTTTTTTTTTTCGGTACTGGGGATCGAACTCAGGACCCTGCGCTTGCTAGGCAAGCGCTTATTCCACTGAGCTATATCCCCAGCCCCTATAGTTTTTATTTAAACTCTTTCACAGTCAATAATTTGAAGTGTATAAGTTGGTATTGATGAGTTCACCTTGGAGTTATGCAAGTATCAGCATAATTTAATTTAAAATTTTTTTGTCTCTGAAAAAATCTTTCAGTTATTTGTGTTGAATAATATCCTATTATGTTGGCTCACTGCATTTTATTTACCTGTTTTTCAGATGACAGTTGTTTTGGTTGTCTATAGATTTGGGTTACTACAGATGACGTTACTGTGAATATTGATGTGTGTGTGTGTGTGTGTGTGTGTGTGTGTGTGTGTGTGTGCACGCACGCGCGTGTGTGTGTGTTTTCAGTTCTCTTGAGTTTGTACCTAGCAGTGGTATTCTTATGCTATATGGTAACTCTGTCTAACTTTTTAAGAATCATCAAGATATTTTCCATAGTAGTCGTAGTAGTCATTTCATTTCCACCAGCAAGCATGAAGGCTCCAGGTTCTTTATTTCCTCACCAGCACGTGTTATCGTCAGTCTTTTCTTTTTATTACAGGTATCCTTATGGGCACAGAACTATTATATCTCATGGTAATTTGTATTTGCAACTCTCTGATAAGCATGGAGTATTCATATACTCATTGGTTATTTGTATAACTTGTTTGGATAAATTTATTTTCAAAACCTTGAATCATATTTGTAATTGCAATTGGGATTATTTAGTTGTCAGAATTGTACAAATTCTTCATATATTTTGCAAACATTTTATGCCTTTAGTTTGCTTTTCATTTTTTAAAATTAAATTTATTTTAATTGCTAATAATATATAAATTAAAAATTTCAATGGACCATTGCATGATCTTTTGATATATGAAGGTAACTGGGTAGTGAGATAACACTTATCTATGTTCTCATGTATTTATCAGGTATTTGTGGAAAAATAATTCAAGATTTTGTCATTTGGCTTCTTGCTATATATAGTACACTATTCCTTCGGATGGTTCCCACACTGTGGGATGGCAAACTATAGCTCGCTTGTCCTTTCTAACTGCTTTTAGTACTTAAAGATCCATCGTGCCCCACTCCTGCCCTCTATTCCACTTGAAATCTCCGGCTATCAAGTAAGAAAATTCACCATCTATTAATTAATAACTTTAGGCTTCTGAAGGATTACACTAAACACACAAACACACACACACACTCACACACACACACACACACACACTCATACACAATTGCTCAGTGAAAAACAGCATATGCATCTGCAACTTTATTTTGGTACGCATAAGTAAGCAAGTGCATTAGACACATTAAAGAATCTAGAAGTTATTCTATCTACTATAAATGATAAAAACAAACTGATATTCCAAAATATCAGAGGCAATTCTTTCATCATATGGATAATTTAGTGTATATGTAACATTTTTATAAACATTCTGTGCAAACTATATTTTGAGTATATTAAAGTAAAATAAATAAATAATTTGGACATAAAAATAATAGACATTTTAAGTATTATTTTTAGTACATAATTTCTTTTGCAATATATCTATTCCCTTTATTAGTATTATACACTGAATTGTATACACTTCAAGTGTTTGTTGAAGTTCTAACCCCAAATTACACTCTATTTTAAAACAGAGGTATCTCTGTATTTCAAGTTATATGATGTTTCACGGGGCCCAGGGATATAGCTTAGTGGCACAGCACCTATCTGGCAAGCACAAGTCCATGAGTTTGATTCCCAGCACACACACAAAAGAGATGTTTCAGTGAAGTCATAAGAGTGGGCCTGATCAACCCTGACAGGTCTTTATAAGAAGAGGAAGAAGCAGAAGAATGTGCAGAAATGAAAAAGACCATTTGAGGACACTGTGACAGGGTAGTGAGACAGCATTCAAGAGAGATGCCCCAGGAGAAACAAGATTTAAGGACATTTCAATCAAGGAATTTGTAGAGATAAAAGAAAAATAAGAATTGGTGTTGTTTATGGTGCATAGTCTATGTTTTCTTACAGCAACTCCAGGATATTAATATAAGTAGTATTATATATATATATATGTACACACACACACACACACACACATACACACACAAATTATAAGCATTACTTGACAAATGTTTCCATATAATGTAATGTATGAAATCACTACACATTGAGACCTATGTGTGTCAACAGCCAACTCGTTCTATTAGGCTTCCTACTATGCACTGACCACCAAGGATTACCCCTTGTTTGCATTGTTACCGAATTCTCAGTGCCAGCCCATTCTATTTCTTTGTCATTCTCTACATGTGTGCATGTGCGTGTGCTCGCGCGCACACACACACACACACACACACACACACACACACACACACACAGAGCTACTCTTTATCCCTAGGTTGCTTAATGCAGCTAGAGATTTCTGCATTCTCTGTTTTTGTGGTTCACATTTGCAGTAGTTCATTCTCATTGCTTTATAATTTCTGTCAAGGAAGATAACAGTATAGATACTCATTCTATTTTGATGGGAGTTTGGGTAGTTTCCAATTTGACATTATCAAAATGGTATTTGTGTGCATATTCTTGTAGATGTCTTTAGCTGAACATATGCACACATTTCTATCAGGTTTCTAACTAGAATTGAAATTACCAGCTTCATATATTCAGTGTTAGGAGATGCTGCCAAAAACCCTCCCAAGTTTGTTATGCCAACTTGCACTGCCTCTGGCTGTCTGCAGAACTCCATGTTCCTAAATCTTGCCTGCATTTGGCATTGTCAAGACATTTGATTGTAACTGCTGTGCTGCTTGTGTACGGGCATTCAAATGTGATTTTAATTTATATTTTTTCCAAACCAACAAAAGTTAGAATCTTGTCTTAGGTTTAGGAATCTGCTTCTTTTAAAACGGTTGAAATATTTTATTTACTAGATCCCTGAAAAAGCCTTTAAATTAGAATTGTACCACTGTCCCGTTTGTGACCACAAGCACTGCTGAAAGAAGAGGAAGGTGTAGCCATCTTAGCTTAGAGTACAATCCCCTAGGTATGTTTCTTAGCTATATTTATGCTCTCATTTTTTTAGAGAAATTAAAAATGAGACTAAGTTTCATCCATTGAGAATTAGAATTTTAGAATATAAGGCTGGGGATATAGTTCAGTGGGACAGCACCTGCCTAAGTGCAAGTTCATGAGTTCGATTCCTGGTATCAAGAAAGTAAATAAAAAATAAAAATAAGAATTAGAGTATAGAAATAACCTATACATGAATTTCATCTGCTTTATATCACCATTTTCTATAATTGATGCTCATATATTTATTTATAATCTTTATTATCCTGCCCATGTGAATTAATTTGGAAGTCTCCCAGGTTACTGTGCTACTAAAATGGATAAGTATTGTTTCATCAATATGTAAATCAAGTTTTGAAGATAAGGTCGAAGGTAAGAGCCATGTCTTGAAATTTCAGGTTATGAGATAATACTAGTAAAATTTGAAGTGGAAATCTTCCATGCAATAGTCTGGAGTACACTACGGATTCAAATTCCTCCTTTTTACACACATCCTGTTTAAAGATCTTTATCATCTCTTACGTGATGGTAACTATTTTCTTAGGAATGGATGTATTCCAAACCCGTCTTCGTAGGGGTCCCCGGCCCCGATGCCACTGGAGATCTGCGCACACAGCGCACGCACATGCCCTCGGCCTTTGTTTTCCAGATGACTCTCCCTCGCCTTCACTGTACCTTTCTATCCCGAGCTGGAGAAATTTCCGCGCTCTCTGGCGTCACCTCCAGACACGCAACTGACCTCTTGGACCTCCTCTTCCGCTTTTAATGTATTTTAACAAAACATTAACTGATTCTGTGCTACCCATTGTCTCCCTTTGGTTTTCCTCTTCACTCTCCCTCTTTTATGCTTAGTTCATATGCGCACTTAAAAACATTTCACTTCAATTTCCTTTCACTTCTGTTCATGTATACGGTGTCTTGCTTTTCTCACTTGCCATTAGGATGCAAACATTACTGCGATGCAAAGAGTATAAAATTAGGCCTCTGCTTAAATTTTCTAAAATGAGGATTCATATGTTTTGTTCATGTGAAGTAAAAAATTTCTGACGAGTACACGGAGGTCTGCAATTTTCTCCTGGACGCATGTAGCCATCGTACATTAAGCACATTCCAGCGTGTGGTCAACTATACTTGAAATAGTTACAGATGCATGAGCTTTGAATACGCCCCTTACTACCTGAGCGACCCTAAGTTAGTTTCCTCACCTGGGTCTCTGTTGCCGTCTGTGGGAGTGCCAGAGGAGTACCGTGTAGGTGCTGCCTGTGTTACTGCTAACATCGCAGAGCGGGCAATTATTTCCCTGAGAGTCAGACCGCAAGTGAAATTGTAAAAACCATAAAAGTACTATTTTCTTCCCTATTTAAACTTTAAAAATGCTAAGAAGAAAATAGTACCAGGAGCCTGCCTCACAGTTCAGTAGCAAATTAGAAATACAGGGGTTCACATTCCCTGAAAACCGTGGAATTTATTGTTCAGAAAATACAAGGACTAGGGGCTGGGCTCTTAGGTATGTTGCAGAACGAGTGTGAAGCTTATCTTACTGTATAGGCTGTGGCTGGAGGTGTGGCTCTGAGAAGAACAGCACCGTGTCTTTCATTATGAATTGTCCCAAGGGCAGTGCGGTTTTAATACATTTCTGAGTTTGCTGTTCAAATTTATGTTCCTTTCTCCTCATTTAATTTGAACTGATTTGAGACCTACAGCTTTTAAACTTGAGTGTAATACATTTGTAGAATTTTTATATCGTAAAAACAATGAAAATAAATGATAAAACACTTTTTTCTCCTTTAGCGAGAATTTTCTGTACCTTAAAATTAACTGTGACACATTACATGACTGCCTGCTTAAAACTTCATCTGTTTAGATTATTTTATGAATACTGTTCTATATTATAAAATGTTTAATTAAAAAGAATGTAATAAAAGTTTTACCTTTATATTATTTGCCTTTTGCTTTTGAAAAAAAAAGGAAAACCATGTCAATTACTTTACATATTAAGCTAGGAAGACATGTTGAGCATTAAATAGCCTGCTTATTTTGTGTAAAACAGAAAATCTCTCACATACTTAAATGGGAGCTTGCAATTTTTAAACTTATTCAGACACCTCTCATTGCACGAAGCAAGACTAATGTTTAACCTGCTTAGAAAGCACTTATCATGGAGATTGGGGCACACATGGTGGAAGTGACCTCTCTGGTTGAAAGGCTAAACTGTACACAGGAATTAATATACTTCTCTGGAATGATCACTGAGCAGCTTCCTCTTAGTCCATTTACATGATTTAACATGACTAATAGTACTGTATTTGACAAACTCTCTTAGTTGTGCATTTGAGCCAGACACATGACAGCCAGTTCCCCTCAGCTACCGATATTGTAAGGAGACAATCAGCCCGTGGGCACTGCCGGGCATAGGACCAAATGGGCTCTTCAGGCAAAATCGGCTTTGCAACTGTTGTGGCCTACGGAGGTGCAAATGCCTATAAGCCTTTACGGCACAGACAGCCTGTGGATAATTGACAAAAACCTTGCCTCCTTCTGAAATATATTCTATGAAGCAGGTGTAAATGTATGTGCTGAATACAAAATCAACTTGTTGGGTAATCTGGCTTATTTAGAACCATTAAAAGAAATGGACAGTAACAGTGCTAGACTGCGGTATGATACTGTGTGGAAACAGAAGTGTTTCTTGTTTACAGGAGGCCCAGTGTAACAATCTGTGCTGCGTTCGAAGTAATTATTTTGCTGATAAGCTGTTTGCACAGAAATACATGAAGCATATAGAATTCTTTGCCATACAAGTCTTAAAATAGTGTTCAATTCTGTCACATTTTCAAAAACCTGATAGGTGAATCTCTCAATCTCTAAAATATCTTGTGAAGTGGATTTAAGGTCATTCTCTATAGGTGATTATCTTAAATTTGTATCTTCAGAGGAAACACTTATTTTTTAAAGCATTGAGGAAAATGGGCTTCTCAATCATGACTTCTTAACTTTCTGAGGTATGTTTTCAGTTTTTAAGATACGGTTTAAATTTGGCCCTGTTTAGAATTTTCAGAACAGTAAATGATATTAAGTCAAGTAGATTTATTTTTAAATATTTATTCAGAAAGGCCTACAAAAATGAGTATGTGAAAACAAACCATACAATATATGCTGTAATCATTTTTTAGAGATGATGATAAAGGGGACTTTATTTGCAAACCAACCTTAGCACCAAGACATAATCCCTTCGGAAGCCCCACCGCGGTGGGAGAAAAGTCAAGGGCTCTGCTATAGATCTGGAGGAGAGTGTGCCGGCTGGGGAAAGCCTCCAGGCCACATAATGCTTTCAGGAGATGTTTCTGCTTTTAAAGATAAATAAGGAAAGGAACAGCCTGGCTTCACTGAATCTCTCTGGGAGGACCCGCTCACGCCGCTGATTTCACTGATAACTTGGCCTCAAAAGCAGGTTTGGCGGTCTCTGCCCTTGCACTTGGTGCCCATGAAATGTTGCAGGAGACAAAGGAACCAAGGTGACTACTTTTGTCACCGTGGAAGAGTCCTGGTAGGTGTTTTACTTCCAATATGTCGACATTTTCATGCAGGCATTTGATTCATATATATTCATTCTATAGCTCTCTCCATCCATGTGTATCATACACCTCCACCTCCTTATAAATATCTCCCTATGTGAATATCCATATATCAGTGTCTCCATATAAGCTCTAATTCTTCCTTAATATATTTTCTTTTTTATTTTAAGATCAAATACAAGTCTCTGAATAAAAGGATTTAAGTTATATTAATTTGGGGCTGGGGATATAGCTCAGTTGAATAAGCAACTCCCAGGTCCTGAGTTCAATCCCCAGTACCGCAAAAAAGTGAAAAGAAATATGTGAATTTGAACCCATATGTGACTATGAGACTGACTGCTGGCCAAGGGGGATGGCAGAGCACAAACTGCTGATTTGTCCAGTTAGTCTCTGATACAGCAGAGCTATTATCCTTTAGTAATGTCACTGACCCTTTCAGGCACGTAAGTATCACTACACTGTTGTATGAGCAGTACAGGGTTCCGACGCAGCTCGCCAGGGTCTTTCTCCCGCTGTCGGACTAGGTGGGAACTAGGTTAGAGTGAATCTACACAAAGCAAATTAGCTCAGCTTTGATGTATTTCTATTTCATGTTAAGATAGTGATAGAATTTCAGTGATATCTTCTAGGCAGTTACTGAGCCTAAATCCGTAATTTTATTTCTCATAAGCAAAGCCAATGCTGGATATTCTTTAGCTGCCTCCTCCTAAAAATGTCTCATACTACAGAGTCTGCTGTGGCCAAATGCTGTTGGTTTGCCAGGACATTTGTCCTTAATATATGCAACAGGACATTAAGGCACATCACCTGCTTTATTTTCTTTTCCTTGAATGCAGATTAGCTTCTCAACCCCTTTCTATTTCCACGAATAGGCAGATGCCTTCTTTTTACATTCTAGGAAGTATCTCACCATTGAAGCACACTGTTTGTTCTCCTCCAAGCACAGTGTGGCTGTGGAGAACAGCTGTCTACCAGCCACTGCACTTCCTGATGTGACCTTCAAAGTGGCAATTTCCCAGGAGGAAAATCAAGATGTAAAAGGTCTGTGCTCCTGCAGGTTTGTGATGATATGTCTGAACTAATATGTCTACTTCTACCCTTTTCCAATATCATTGAAAAACAAAAACACCTGTGTTGTTTAAACCTGCTTACTGTGTACACTTTTTAACTTTCTGTTAACTAGTATGATAACTAATCTAATTTTGGAATCAAGAAGTAGAGTGAGGTATGCAACAGAAACAAAATATTCAACACTGGAATAGTGGATAAGATGGGTATGGGGACTGAGTGGCTACTGACTGCAGGCTTATTCGCTGATGATGTCAGATATGTAATGAAAGTCATATCCTACATGTTGGATAGAGTTAAAGGTAGTATCGGGGGATAGTGAAAGATTAAACTTGAAGATCTTGGTGCTTCATTTTTGATCCTAGTATTAAAATTCTTCAAGAGAAATATGAGAAGTTAATTCTTAAGGTATAAGAAGGACTGATGGTTATTTTGTCAAAGAAAGTGCACATGGTGGCAAAATACACACTTTGTAGTGCTTCTGGATCCAGTGACTTCTGTTTCTCAGGCCATGTCATTATAAACTGTGGCTGTCAGCACTCTCCACAGATAGAGCAAACACTTCTGACCTCCGGCTCACTGGGGCCATGTTACTAAATTTTGCCCATGAAATGTAATTCGGTGTATGATTAATTTCTCAAAATCATTCTGAAATAAAAGAAACATTAACATTTTTTTCTTTTTTCTGATTGCCCACGGAATGAATGTACGCAAAACTTCTAGCCGTCCAACAGCAATTCTGAACCCTCTGTTTTCTTGAGCAGGGGATGCCTGGTAGGACACGGCGGTGTCACAGAATGAACTGTAGCTGTGCCCACACTGAATGCCATGGCAGCTCGGGAATGCTGTACATCTTAGGTAAGAGCATTACCTCCTAACAGGAAGATTCACTCATTTGAGTTGCTCATGACACTACTAATAAAATAAGAACCAGTTATGGATTATTTTTGTTATGTACAATAATAAAGACATTTTGACATTAATAAGTTAAAGGAATATTGAGAGAAACTAAACAAAGTACAGAAATTCACATGGCTTCTACATACAAAGGAATTTTGTGTTGAAAGCTTTGTAAAGCAAAAACGTATCTACATATAAAAAATTAAATATCCTCCCCCTGAATATGAAAATTGTAAGCAAATTCACATCAGAAAAGCAGTCCATGTTTTTAAAGCTGGCCTTTTATGAAATGTGAACTTCAACTTTTAGTAGAGCATTTTATCAGCTAATTTGAAGAAAATTTTAAAATCTGAGGGATAAATAAAATTACAACCATTCACGAAATGAAATTAGTAATTCAATACACAGATGATTTTTCTGCTACGTAGATAGTTACAATGAAATCATCATTCCTCAGATATATTTTCTTTCTAGTGTTCCATCGTTCCTCATTGTACAACGTTCTATGAACTTCTTGGTACAGGGAATCAAACTCAGGACCTTGTGCTTGCCAGACCCGTGCTTGTGCCACTGAGCTGTCTCCCGGGCCTTCTAATGAACTTTTAAAATTATTCTATTTTAAATTTATGGTTGTGTTATATGTGATGCTAATAACACCTTTAATCTTAATAAGTATTCCAGATAGAATCTCTCTAGTAATTACTTCCTTAAATATTTTAACTACATTAGATCTCTGTCTGTCTGTCTCTGTCTCTCTGTCTCTCTCTCTCTATATATACATATATATACTTTTTTCAACTTATCAATGAGTTCCATTCCAGAAGAATGTTTATAAGTCATATTTGTATATTTGTCCATAACTCATTAATTTTTATCTTATACAATAGACCTGTGAAAGATTGCAACTCAAATGTTTATAAATTGGAATATATATATATTTGGAATATACATAATTGGAATATATACATATTTGTGTGTGTGTGTATATATATATATGTGTGTATATATATATATATATATATATATATATATATATATATATCCCAATGCAATTCAAATATTGTTTCATTACTATACCCTGTTGGAGTTATTTATTTACATACTTGTTCAATTATGTGAGCATTAGTTGTACTACTGCATCCACAGGAAATTTTGGATCGAGAAAACACTGGGTAAACAGATAACAGCTTCAGACACCAGGAGCTCTAATGTATTATTTCAGCATTGTGGTTCTGACGTTATGACAACAGAGATACTGAGAGGTCTGGAGAGGTACATACCTGATAAACACAAGCTGGCTATAGAACTGACATTTCATTTATTGTCCTATATATACAAACTGTTGACTTCACAATTATAATTCTGTATTATACTTGATAAACAGACATTTTAAATTATGTAAACATTTTGTACAATGTTTTGTGGTATTGGGAATTAAATACAGATCATTTGCAATGAACTATATGTCCAGCAATTAACTAATTAACTAATTAATTAATTAATTTGTAGATGCAATCTCTCTAAATTCCTAAATTCCCCAAGGTGGACTCAGACATGTACACTCCTGCCTCCGACTCCCACAGTAGTGGATTACAGATGTGCATCAACAAGCCCTGGAGAATGAATGTACTATTTTTTTTTTACTAGTACCTGTTTGCAGTACATGAAGTTTATGTGCTTGTTTGGGAAGACTTTCATGTACACATTTTATTCTTCCTTAATTCCCTTCCCTCCCTAGCCATACTCTTTCCTCTGGCTCCGTGTCCACTTTCCACATTTTCATTTTTATTGTTATTTTTATTATTTTAGTTCACGTTTACAGTATGTCAAGATTTTACTCACTGTATGTAATTGGTACATGAATTGTGAATGCATGTGCACCCTCAGTTTCCTGGACCTCTTCCCATTTGTAAAAGATCTGTCTCCATGTTCCTTCTAGATCCTGTTTCTTCCTCGATTTTGCCCTTTTTTCTACTTTACCTTACTCAAACGAGAGATGTCAAACAGCATCTAAGCTTGTGTGTTTGTTTCACTTCGTTCACATTATATTTTCCAGATGTATCCATTTTCTTTCAAATGGTTTAATTTATCCTTCTTTATAGGCAAATAGTATTCTGTTATGTGTAGATACCATATGCTTTAAGTCCATTCATCAGTTTTGAAATACAGGGTGTTTCTGGTATTTAGTTATTATAAACTGTGTTGCTATAAACATTGACTTGGATATATTCTTAAAATCTGATCTCTTTGGTCTTTGGAAAAGATACCTAGAAAAGCAAGATATGCCAAATGGAAGTTCTAATTTTAGTTATTTGAGAAATCTCCATAGTGATTTCTTTAATGTTTGTAATAGTTTACACTCCTACCAAAATTGGAGAATTCCTTTTCTACTGCAGCCACACCAGCATTTGTTAGTTTTTGATTTTGCAATCCCAATAAAATAGCACTAACATACCTCGTAGAGCTAGAGAAAAAAATATATGCACATTCATGTTTATAGTAGTACATTTTCTAATAGCTAAACCTTGGAAACAACTCAAATGCCCATAAACCAACGCATGGATAAAGATGTAAGTTTTTCTATACAATGGAGTACTACTCTGCCATAAAGAAGGAAAAGCTTGACTGATTTCTAGCTAAATGGATGCATCTTGATACCAAGATCTCAACTGAAATAAATTGGACATGCATGCTTAAATATTGTGTTTTTTTTGTGAGAAACCAAAAATACAAATAAGGGCCAAAATATGTAATAGATATTGGAAATGAGTAGAAAGTTTTCAAATGAGAAAAGGAACAAGGGAGGGGGAGGGGGAAAGAAAAGAAGGGAAAGGAGAAAAAGCATAGAAGAAAATGGAAACAAAGCTTTTGTAAATAGGAGGGGAAGAGGAGTTAAAAGCATGGGAGGGTAAATAGTGGGCAAGAAGAAAAATCAAGATGTATCCTATACAGCTACAATTTCCTTATGATGAATCTCAGCATTACGTATATCTAAAAAGTACCAAAAATATAAAACACAGCCAAAATATTTATATGGATCCAGAAGAAAGCCAGTGCAGCAAAAACTTTCTTAGGCAAGCAGAGCAAAGCCAGAGGTGTGACAATACCTGACTTCAAATTATACTCAAAGCAACAGTTCCAAAATTGCCAGTGTGTTGGCACAAAAACAGATATAAGAATTAATAGAACAAAATAGAAGATACAGGAACCCGCTTAGAAATACTCGGGGGCTGAATCTTCAACAGAGGACCCTAAAACATATGTTGGAGATAAGATAGCTTACTTAACAACGGTGCTGGGAACATTAGCTGTCTATACACAGAAGGTGGAACCTGGACCTGCATATCTCACCATGTACTAAACTAAAATAAAAAGGGATCAAATCTCTAAACATTAAAACAGAAACAATGAACCTCTTGGAGGATGAAGTTAGAAAAACACTTGAAGTAATAGGTGAAGGCAAGAAGTTTTGAACAGAAATCCAATTGCACAAGAAAGAAAAGCAACAATTAACAAATGGGATTATATCAAAAAGCTTCTTCATAGCAGAAACAATAACCATGAAAGAGACAAACTACAGAAAGGAAAAAGTTTTGACAGCTATTCTTCAAACAGAAGACTAGTATCTCGAATATAAAATGAGCTAAAAAAAATTAGACCACTCAAAAGACCCAGTCAAGTAATGGGAACGTGAAATTAATAGAGACTACTCAAAAGAAGCACAAATATCCAACATATATATGAGAAATGATTCAACAGCTCTGACCTTGAGAAAAATGTAGAGGAAACAATACTGAGATCTCATGTTTCACCATATAGAATTTGATTAGCTTTCCACATTCACACAGTATATCTAAATGTATATGTAAACTTGTTAAAGTGTGCCATCTCTCATGTTATAAGAATGTATATGAAATCTTTAATATATACCTTGTGAAGCACTGTTGTATGTACATTGCAACTGATTTTCGACAAGTTTTAAGATTAGTAAAGAATTTTTGGTTACATCACACTTTTAAAGGAATTGGGATTCCAGTATATAAAAGACAATTTCAAAACAAAGCTAAAAAATACTTGGCCTTGAGAATCATGTGCAAGTCTCACTTACTGCGAATCGTCACTCTCTGTGAAACACCAAGCTGCTCCCCAGGTCTGACTATTAGCATCTGACTGTGCATTGAACCCATCCATTAAAACAGCCAGCGGGGTGGGGGGGGGTGTTTGAAATCAGAACACCTGGTGTCTAGTCTCATCAACTAGCTGTCATTTGTGTAAACTGATTATGAATAAGCTTAAAACTTAATTTCCCTAGCTTTAAGATTAAAATATTACAAGTAAATATTCAAAAATAGAAGTTTTGCTATGTATTGACAGGCCAAGAATTTTAATTGTCTCACTGAAGTTTCAACAAGATCTGACATGAAGAGTATCACTATAAATATGTAACAAAGTAATAAAATTGGACTCGAGACTAATTGACTTGGCCAGAGAATCAAACCTGCTTGTGGGAACTACAGTGCAATTCAGCCACGTTGATGTCTGATTCATGAGCTTAATTCCCTACCATACAACATGAGTATAAAACATCACTTTTCTCCAAAAAATAAAAAAAAGATGAAGGGATAGTCCAATTAAAAGTTGATTTGGTAACATCTTATTTTGAAGTCTCTGGAATTTAACTAGAGAATTCTACTAATACCGATTGTCCATTAAAACATTAATGTTAGAAGACAATAAAAAAGAATAAAGCAATACAGCAAAAGAAACCCGTCAAGAGCAATGGTCATGTTATTATTCACATTTAATCGTCTCAAGAAATAATATGTGGTAGGTAGCAGAATCTCTATTTTGATGAAAGTGAAATTTAAGGAAGTTAGAGACCTTGTGCAAGGTTAGGGTATGATAATAAGTGGAACAGGACTTTAACTGCAAGTGAAATATTTTTGGACTGCAGAAGTCAATATTGCGAAGACTCTAATTTCTCTGTAGCTCCTTTGGTAATATTTTTGTAGATGTCTTTGCTGCATGCTTGAGAAATAAATTTCAAAATGTGATTTTGATCATAATAAACTAAAAATATGATTTTATTTTGAATCTGAGCAATCTAGACCTTTTGTGACTGGATAATGCATAAATATTAAGTGAGCCCATTGAGGGCAGAGGTCATTAGCAAATTTAATACACTGATCAAGCAGAAGACCTCAGAGAATGAAAGGGTCTATATAAACTTGACACATTTAAAAGACACCAATTTATAAGGATTATATATATATATATATATATACATACACACACACACACATATATATATATATCATTGAATAAGTTTATATATTTTCATAAACAATTTGGTATATTGCTCAGAATGTTGAGGCAATAACCAATTCATATATTGACCTGGTACTCTTTCCAAAATGGAGAGAATTTAGTTGAATTTTTCTAACCCCTGAGAAATAATAATTTTTTTTCTTTTTACTCATATATGTACTTGATATTGTGTTTATATCACCATTCTCGAAATTGAACCCTTCATGGAATCCTTATCACAGGTATTATCTGAATAGTAATCTGTTTTCACAAATTGGTCTTGCTTGGTTATGTCATTTTTACAATATAATGTTCTAAGCATGAGTAATAGACTGATTTAAACACATTGCTGTCTTCAGTTTTCTTTTACTGAGAAGCCAACACTTCCAAACTTGTGTTCTATCTGACTTATCTCCAAACCCTGGAGCAGTATCACTTGTTTTCATTTGCTCTCTATGTCAAACATATCTAGTGTAAACCATGACAACAAGGCAGGTTTACGTTTTACCTACTAATCCTAAACAGAGGATAAGATATGGATAGGAGTTATTTCACTGAACAATATAATTACTGCAAGAAAAAGTAATTGGTTAACCACAGGAAATGAAAGTGTTTGGCACAATAGGGCATTATGAGATCAACCCAGTATGGCATAATCTTGAGGCACGGAGTGCCTGGGACACAACAGGAAGAAAAGAACAAATTTGGTGTATACTATAAAGAAAATATTTCCTTTCAGAAGACACTCCAGTGAAAACCCTATAAATAATTTCTACATAAATTACCATGACAATAAAAGCAGATAATTCCGCAGATATCCATCTAAATGTCAAAATCTCTTTCTCACTTTCCCACTGTCCCTTCAAGTGAATTGTCTGACTTTGTACAGTTGACATTACATTTTTTATTGTAACATGTGGACAGAACCTGCTTATCTGTGAACATCGCATAATAAAATGAAGGTTTTTTTTGTATTATCTATTTTCTGGCATTTACGGTAATAGTGAATCCTTTAATGATGCAGATAATGATAATGATGTTATACAGACAGACAAAAAATGCATAGGTAGAAATACACATAAAAAGTAGAGTGAAAGTGTGGAAAATTGTACCAAAATGTTTGTCAGTCAAATGTTTGTAGTAGTTATACAAATACATACATATGATGGATGTTAATATGTGATTTTTGATTCATTTAAATATATCAGGACTGGACATGTTAGCATCCTCAATTTTTGATGAGTGCTAATTATTTAACTAATCACTATTTCATTTCCTACTTGTAGAACTGAGTTAATTTAAAAGAATGAAATTGCCATGTACATTTCTTACTATGAGTTGCATAGAATAAGCAGTGAGATGCCAAATACAGTTGAAAACATGACAGAATTGCAGTTCTTTCTGGAAAATAAATACACAACTAGAGTATGTAAACCCAGTGTCATTTCATATAGTAGCAATCCAGACTAAAATGAAGATGAAACAGCTTTCCGTGCTGGAATGAAGATACCAACCACATTAAATTAGATTTTTTTGGTACCTAAGTGAAAGACAGTTTTTCCAGTATCTGAATTACCTGTCTCAAATCACTTTCTAAATTGGACTAAACAGCATTGAGTTTTGAGGTTGTTTTTCTATTCCCTATGCTCAACACAAAGTTCAGTACTCCATTTCTTCTTAAACTATGAGAGAAGCTTTAATAACAGAGACTACATAAGTAATGTCAGAATGAAATGTTTTAAATTGCATTGGTCTCCCTGATGTCTACTTCAGATTTGTCCCAAGAAAAGCACATATTTTGAAGTAGTCTTAAAGGGCTCTTCTTCTGAATAGATAATTTCTTTCATGAGGTACACATTTTCTCTTCAGAAATATAACAGGAAATTAATTCCTTTGTTCTCTTCTGAGCACAATTGTGTGGAGAATGTTGATATTTATATATGATCACCTCACTTATCAGTACATATAATTTAACCTGAAATACCAATGGCATGTTTGTGTGTGTGTGTGTGTGTGTGTGTGTGTGTGTGTGTGTGTGAGACAGTGAATGTATATATGTATGTCTGCATAACTGTTAATTATCTTAATATGACCATGGAAGTAGTTCCCTAAATCCATTTTTATTGATCTGTTCCTAACATATCAAGGAAAAGTAATGCCTTGAAATTTTATCATGTGTCAGTCCCCTTTTAGATTATAAATTAAGCTGTCCAAATCAGAACCTGTCTAGCCCACCCGACGTAGATTTAAGCTCTATTCCTTTTCCCAGTTCCTACGGCAGCTGAGTCAGACATGGGCCATATACAGTGGCCGACAAGTGACTATTTTCCTATGAGACAGACAGAAGCAGCCTTGACAGGATAGTTGGCCCTGACACCTTGCATGGACTGTGCAGGTTTACCACAGTGAGTGCTTCTCAGGGACAAAACTGACCCTGTGAACTCACGCCTACTTCCTGTAAAGGGCCAGTTAAGACGCCCTGTGGGTGTTTGAATAACTTCATGGCTACAAAGAAACTCATTTGTCTCTAGTTGGGTCACATGTCCGCTCTCTACCTCTATCTCACTCTGTGTGTGTCTCATTTTTTGGTATCTCTGGGCCTCTCTCTGTGTTTCTCCATGTGTCTCTCTCTGGGTCACTCTTGGTCTTTATCTCTGTACATCTCTGTCTCTGTCTCTCTCTCCGCCTCTCTCTGTCTGCAAGTTTATGACCTGTGTATATATCTTCAGGTATTCTTAAACCCCAGGATTGATAGGTCATAGAACCTTTCTGTCTGTCTTGTATTTCTCCTAATCATTGAAGAGGTGTTCTCCCTCTTAAAGATTTTAAAAGAGAAATGGATATCAATGTGTGTATTATACACAGATAAGTAGATTAACAAAGAATAAATATGTAGCAGAGTGTAGGAGTAGAATAGAAATTTAATATTTCTAATATCCTAATAAAATACAGTATAAAAAAGAAATCAATACTTCTAAATAAATTTTTGAACGATGTCAATAATTTTAAGAGATTTTAAAGCCAATCATGTCATTTCACCTAAAATACTATAACATAAACACTATATTTTCAAGAACTACCTATCTGCTAGAAATATACAAACAGTAGTTTCTTAAATAATATTTATAGAACTGAATTTATAATAAACAGGCTTTTACTGAAATTATACTTCATAGTACATCCTGTGTTATTTTTCTATGAATGATGCTATTAACTTTTTATCCATAAATCACATTTTAATTATTTAAAATACACCTTACTTTTACTTAACACTAAATTATGTCTAGGCTTTTAAAGATTTAATTGCTTGATTTCAATTCAGACACTTTTTTTCTTGCATTACAAATTTCCAAAGAAAAACCAAGATATGTTAACATCTGATTGCATGTTTATTCAATTTAAGTGATACTTAAATCAATAACATTCTAGCTTTAGAGGCTACTTGATTGTCAAGATATTTAATTAAAACTGTATTCCATTAGCTGAAATAATCTAAATTTGTCTCAATTTATTGAATGATTTTGATCATTTTATCAGTTCATTCCCACTGATCATTGTTGATTTAATTGTTTTTCATAGATACCATCTTATATGATCTTTAGTTTTCTATGAAACAACTGATAAAGTACTAAAATTTTAAACCATATTTTACTTTTATTGTTAGCAGTCAAATATAGATATATCTAATGAGACTAAGTATCAAAACCTACTGTAGTTAAACAAAATCTCTTACAAAATTTCTTTTTAAATAGTTAAATTGGAGCCAAATTTTCTCTATGAACCACTAATTCTTTGTGTTTACTGACTTTGAATGAATTGATGAAAAATATGATCACACATGATATAAGCACAATTGCACAATGCCAAACATGTACATTTGGATATCTTAACTGGATCACATCAAAGATTTATTGTGAATAATCTCAAAGACACACATTATGTTCCATATACAACTGAAAAATATTTAAAGCCATAAATCATATTGCAGATTTTGAAGAGCATTCTAAGTGGAAAATTTTAGCTAAATAGAAACATTTCAGATATCATTTGTTATTTACATGTAATGTCTTTTAAAGTAACATGATTGTACCTACATCATTTTCAATAAAAAAATTTCCAAAGACTATCAAATATTTATCAATTACACAATATTAAGCATATAACAAAATATCTTCTTAGTCTTTTAATGAGTATAAGTAAGTGTGTGTACATTCACTTCTCACCTTACACACATAGGTGCTTTTTCGAGGCTATAAATTGTCATTCTCCAGGACTTCATACATAGTCCATTTTTTCCTATATTATCCATTTATGATTTTCTAAGAATGACAATGTTAATAATCACTGTTACTGCTTATAAAATAATGACTATAAACCACACAGTTCAAGACAATTAAGTACTATGTGTGAGTTAGTTGTCATTAGGTATCATGTATTCTCAGTTTCCAAAATAAAAATAATACACAAAATAGTATATAGTTATGAGCCAATAAACAACAAACAGATTAGCAAGAATAACAAATAAAATATGACCATGTGGAACCCACTGAGGCAGACCTGCTTCTTACCATTCACTATGCGTGGATAAATTCCTATTACTCAGAGCCTTTCATAGTTTCTAGTTTCTTTCTGTTCTTGATTGTACTTTTGCTCATTTTGTGCCAAATGAAAAATAAAACTTTGTTTAAATGTATACCTATCCCCTTACCAGTGCTTTATTTCTTTCTTCCATTTTTTAAAGACAGGGTCCTCCTCCGCTATTGAATCACTATGTAGGCCAGGCCAGCCTCAAACTTAAAGAGATTCTCTTGCTGAGGGCTCCCCAGTACTGGGATTATAGATGTGCAGCACCACACCTGGCTCCTCCTTTTCCTATTTTTCCCCTGCTAAATGTGTTCCAAGATTCAAGACCAGAGATTGGGGTTTTGCATTATTTAAAACACAATCTTAGTATCTCAAATGCACTAAGAAAAATTGGCCAATTATTTGACAGTTTATATTTAAAAGAATATGCATCAAATGATATTTATATGTCAGACACTGACCAAGAAATAATGGGTAAAATAAGAAGAATGAAGGATAGGGTCTCTTCAAGTATGAGACACAGAGGCTATTGGGAATAATTCAATTATATTTTTATAAATGGAATAATGGTCAGAAGGAAAACTATATCAAATTTAAGAGAATAGAATTCTCAAGTTTTCATTAAGTTTTTAAAAGTTTGGCTGTGGAAAGTTCTTGTTGACAAAACATTCAGAGTTGTTATATAATTTTTATATATTTATCCTAATAAATATAAGCTTCTTAGTAAGAAAAATGGTATTTTAACGTGAGAAAAATTATGTTCCTGGACACCCCCATTGCACTGCTATGCAAGTTTATCTCTTGAAAGGAGACACCAAATGTGCACATGTCCCCAGCATAGCTCTTTGGGGAGACCTGGCCCAAGACTGCATTCAAATCAGATTCCTAATATTCCACTTAATTACTTTTTCATTTCATAATGGTTCTATATTATCACAAGCTGAATGACTGAAAAATACCAACGTAATCTCTCACTTTATTGGATGTTAGTAGTTTGAACTCAAATTGTCAAAAGTGCATAGCACATGGAAAACTCCAGGAATAATAATTTCTTTTTTCTAGTTTCTGATTGTTGCTAGCAATCCTTGGCATTTTTCTTTCTTGTAGCTGCCTTTCTCTTCATAGAGTAAATTTATCTCTTTTTATGTGTCCCTCAGTACTCTTCTAGCATTTTATTTGTAGCACCCTCTAATGTCATATGATCTCATATCAACTTGTTTATACTTGCAAAAAACCTACTTCCAAATGCAGTCACTTTTTTTTTTTTTTTTTTTTTTTTAGTACTGGGAATTGAACTCAGGGTCTTAAGCTTGCCAAGCAAGAGCTGTGTCACTGAGCTATCTCCCTGGCCTCACATTTACGTGTGCCAGTGCATGTGAGTCTGGGGAGGACATTATTTGGCCCACAGTGTGAACTCACACAGTCACAAGATGAATTAGGCGATTCATTGGATGAAAATATATGTACTCAAAAAAAAAAATAAGCTGCTAAATACTAAATGTCCAGTCACCATTGAAAATTGCATCCCTTGTATTTATCGAAGAGCAAAGGAGAATGGAAATACCCTTTGTCTTACTGTTCTTAATGCAAACGATTGCTGAACCCCTAAGACAAGAAAGGAGGAGGAAGGGGTCGGCCAACAGCACACAGTAGAAAATAATGGAAACAATAGAAACGGCCAACCATTTGAAAAACCAAGTTGTATTTATATTATTTATTTATTTTTATTTTAAAGATAAAAGAAGAAAAACATTAAAAACACATATACTCATAAAATGACACCAAAGCAATACACGTAATACAGAATTTCAGACAAGGTGACAGGAAAGTAACAATGGTTGTCCTTTTAACCTATTGATATCTCTGAATTGGTTACTCAGGTAAACATATAGACATGTAAGATTGATCAAACAATTAAACATTAACTGTTCCTTTGAATAAAGCAATAGAAGTCAGGAGTACAACTATGTTAGATATCCTGTGTGTACATATATACATAATTTTCCTCTTCTTTCTTTCTCTTTAACCTCTTTTACCTCATCCCAGCTGTTCTTTACTTTTGACCAGTTTCCTTTCATTTCATAGTAACTATCGCACCTCCTAATTCTTTAGTGCTCGTTCAGATTCTTACACTAGTGAGACAAGACAGCGTTTCCACATACATGTCTGATTTATTTCACTTATGAGTATGGTCTCTAGTTGTGTCCATTCACCTATAACAGCCTCTAGTTTATCTTTCTTTATAACGGAGTAATATTCCACTGTATAAAATTACCACAACATTTTTATCCATGCCTTTGGATTGCTTCCATGATTTAGCTATTACAAACTGCACTGCCATAAACATCAGTGCACATATATCTCTATGACATGATGTCAGTTCTGCTGGGAAAATAACCAGAAGTGAAATAGCTGTGTTGAATGGGACCCCTAGTACTAGCTTACTAAGGAATCTCCAAACTGATCTCCACAGTGGTTTCACCAGTCTACATTCTCACCAGCAGTGGAGAAGGGTTCCTTTTTCTCCACAGCCTCAGCAGTATTTGTTATACTTTGATTTCTTAATGAGAGCCATTTTTACTGGGCTTAGATGAAATCTCAGTGTTTTAATTTGCACTTCTCAAATGAATAATGATGTTGAACATTTTCTTGTATATTTATTTCCCATTTCTATTTCTTTATCTGAGAAATGTGTATTCATCTCAGATGCCCATTTCTGAATTGGGTCTTTGAATTTGGGAGGGCTGATTTTTTTTAATTCTTTATGTATTCTAGATAGAAGTCCTTTGTCCAAGGAAGAGTCAGCTAAAAATTTTTCCCAGTTTGTGGGCTTTCTTTTTACTCTGCTGGTGATTTCTTTAGGTATGCAAAAACTTTTTAGTAAAATGAGAGCCCAGTTGATTCTTTGAAGTACTCCCCATGCAATTTTGTTTCGGTCAAGAACTGTCTGCCTACACTTATGTCTTCAAGATTTTTACCTACTTTCTCTTTCAGTGGATTTTGTGTTTCTGTTTTCATATTGAGATCTGTTATCCATTTTGACACAGGTCTACTTCAATCTTTGGCATTTGGAGAGCCAGTTTTACCAGCACCATTCATTGAAGAGGCTCTCTTTCTTCCAGGAAACTTGTTTGGCCCCTTTATGAATGATCAGATAGCTGAGTGTGTTTGTGGTTTTGGTTGCTTCTTCCAGTCTGTTCCATTGAACCTCAGGTATTTTTTTTAGTTAACAACATGCTGATTTTATGACAGTAGTTTTCTGATATAACTCCAAGTTGGGGATTGTGATGCCACCTGAATTGTCCTTGTTGCCCAGGCTTGTTTTTCTTATTCTTGGTGACTTCTGGTTCAAGATGAATTTTGGGAATGTTTTCTCCAGATCTGTTGAGGTATGCTAATTGTATTTTAATTATAATTGCATTGAATCTGTGTAGCAATTTTGGTAATATGTCCATTTTCACAATATTCATTCTTCCTATTCATGAGCAAAGAATATCTTTCCATTTACTGAAATCCTCTTTGATCTCTTCTTTCAGGTTACTTTCATTTTCACTGTATAGATCTTTTATTTCTTTTGTTAGATTGATTTCTAAATATTTCAGTTCTTTAGATGCTATGGTCAAAGGCATGGTTTCCTTAATTTCTCTCTCAGTGTGTTTTATCTTTGTATATAGCAATGCTATTTATTTTTGAGTATTGACTTTGTATCCAGCTACACAACTGAATTTGTTCATTAATTCAAGAAGTCTTCTGGTGGACTTTTTGGTATCTTCCATGTAGAGTGTCATGTCATCTGCAAATAATGATAATATCACTTACTATTTTCCTATCGTTATTGCTTTTATTTCTCTCTCTTGTCTAACTGCTCTAGATATACTTCTAAACTATGTTGAATAGGTGTGGTGACAGTGGACATCCTTGTGTTGTTCCTGATTTTAAAGCGAAATCCTTCGCTTTTTGTCCATTTAGTATGATGTTGGCTGTTGGTTTGTCATAGATGGATTTGATCATATTGAGGTAAAGGTCATCTATTCCTATTTTCTGTAGTGTTTCTATTATGAATGAGTGTTGGACTTTGTCAAAAGCTTTTTCTGAATCTATTGAGATGACCATGTGATTTTTGTCTTTGGCTCTATTGATATGGTCCATAATATTTATTGATATGTGTATATTGCACCATCTCTGCACTGCTGGATCAATCCTGCTTGGTCATAGTGTGTGATTTTCTTGATAATTTGTTGCATTCTATTTGCTATTATTTTATTGAATATTTTTGCATCCAAGTTCATTAGGGAGAATGGTCTGTAGTTCTATTTCTTGGTTGAGTCTTCCTCTGATTTTGCTATAACACTTGCCTCCATAAATGAGTTAGAGAAAATTGGTTGCTTTTGAATTTCATTGAAGAGTTTGAGGAGTACTGACCTTTAATCTTCTCTGAGTTTCTTGTGGAATTCTGTTGTGAAACCATCAGGACCTGAGTTTTTCTTTGCTGGTAAGTTTTCAATTTCATTAATTGATATTGGGTTATTTAGGATTTTTACATCTTCTTGATTCAACTTTGGTAATTTGTATATTATACATATAATATATAGATGCATATATGTGTGTGTGTGTGTGTGTGTGTGTGTGTGTGTGTGTGTTCATTTCTTCTGAGTTTTCTATCCTATGAAAGTAAAGACTTTCAAAGTAGGTAATAATGATCTTTTGAATTTCTGCAGGATCTATATTGATTTCACCCTGCTCATTCTTTATTGCATGGATTTGAGGGGTTTTTTTTGTTTGTTTGTTTGTTTGTTTGTTTTTTACTTTATTTTGATAAGTTTGGCTAGCAGTTTATCAATTTTAGGTATGCTTTCAAAGAACCAACTCTTTGATTCATCTATTTTTGTAGTGTTTTCTTCATATCAATTTCATTAATTTCTGCCTTGATCTTTATAATCTCCTCCCTTCTTTGGGCTTTGGGCTTGACATGCTCTTTTTTAAAAGTTTGAGGTGCAGCACTAGGTTATATATTTGGTCTCTTTTGGTTTTTCTGATGTGTGAGCTCACCACTATAAATTTCCCTCTGAGGACTGCTTTCAGTGAATTCCACAGATTCCATTAAGTTGTATTTACATTTTCATTTGTTTGTAGGCATTTTTAAATTTCTTTGATTTTTCTGTGACCTATTGGTTGCTCCAGAGGTTGCCATTTAATTTCCAAGTACTTATGAGTTTTGTGGATCCTTTTCTCATTAATTCCCAATTTCACTGCACCATGGTCAGATAATATGCATAGGACCTAACTGTCAGAATCTTTTTCCATGCTTGGGAAATTTTCTGCTATTACTTCTGCAAATATTCTTTTTATTTCATTAATGTTGACAGACAATAACAACAGCCCCTAAGTGCCCCCATAGATGGGCTTTTTAGTCTGGGGTCACTAGGTAATTGGCGGAGTATACCTTGTTCTTCAAGGTCTCAGACATGAACCATGATGTCAGCAGATCACAGCAGATCACAAATCCATTGCTTTGTTGACATCTATTAGTCTTACATCACTTCTCTTTGCCTTGTCTTGCAGTTGTTGAAAAGATTTTTCCTGGTTACTTGTTGATTTTAAGAGATTCTTCCTTTTGCAATTGTTAACTGCCATGAAGTCTTCAAGATCTGAAATTCTATCTTTGGCTTCATTCCCGCATTTTTGCCAACTTTCAGCGGAAGTTTTCATGTCCTGGATATCTCTGAATCTTTTTCGTGCATTCTCGTTCTTTCCTATATTGTTCATTTAATGTTTCCATCTGTTCCCGTTGCTCACCTATTTTTTATATGTCTTTACATGTGCTGAGCAATTCTTTCATTGTTGTTGACATTTCAATTTTTATCTGAGAAATTATTTCTGATCTGATTTCTTCTGTGGCCTGATGGAGTCATTTCTTTACTTCCATTGTAATCATTTCAGCAATTTCAAGTGTATGTTTGCCAAGTTCTCCTATGTTGATGTCTGCTGGACTTGTTCTGAGTGTGGTGGAGTTCTGAGATTGCATTTTGGTCCTTTGTCTTGTCATTTTTGATACTGGAGGAGGTGAACCCAGCCTCACCCTTTCCTGGCAGCCCACCAAAAGTCACTAGCATCCCTAGGTTTCCTGGTTGTCAGACGTGCCACTCAGTGCCCCCTGAAAGGGCTTTCTAGCCCAGGATCACCAGACAGTTGGTGGAGAGTACCTAGTTCTCCAAGGTTTCAGACATGAACTGTGATGTCAGCAGATCACAGAGTTCCTGATCCAGTGTCCCCAGCAAGCTCATGAATGCACAGGACTCAGAAGTGGGCTGCACTTGTAGCATGATCATGTATGGCCAGGTTCTGGGCCCCTAGGCAGTTCATAGGGCATGGAGGGCCCAGATACACAGTATAATGGCTACAGGATCATGGGCCATCTGCTCTACTGTCCCCAGGAAGTCAATGGGGTATAACTGTCTCTTTCAGCACTCAGCCTCAAGCCACTATGTCAGCAGATGGTGGACTGCCTGATCCAGCGTCCCCAGGCAACTTGGGGCACTCACAGAATCCAGATGTGGGCTACACTTGTGTCATGATCATGGACCACTTGTTTCTGTGTCCTAAGGGCAGCTCATAGTGTTTGCAAAGCTATTTGTATTATTTAAACAATAGCATAACTGAATATTCTTTACTCACAAATGTACTACCCAGATTTTCCTTTGTTGGACCAAAAGTATCAGACAAAAACAATCTAAAAAAGGTTTCATTTTTGTTCATGGTTTTAGAGTGTTCATTCCATGGTTGGCTTACTCTAGGTCAGAAGTAACTTGGTGCATGTTGATGGCAAAGGAAAGCTCCTAACTTATGACAAGTAGGAAGCCAAGTGATGTGGAAAGAGAACCAAAGGAACAAGGGGTCAGGTACAATCATAATTTTCCCTTTTATGTCCCACATCCAACCATCCATGTCTTCCCACCAGGCCTCACCTCCTCAAAGTGCACTGAGCCATGAAGTCATCAGCGGATTAATTCCCTGCTGAGGTCAGGACCCCAGTGACCCAATCACTGTCCTAAAGTCAGCTCTTCTGAACACTAGCATTTGGGGGACAAAGAAATACAAATCTTAGTATAATTTCCATTATTCATGTCTTCTAAATTTATGAAATTATACTTGCAAGATTTCATTTATTATCCCACATTAAAACTCACATTATTTGTATGGCCATTCTCAGACACGCTCAAAATAAAAATGAATTTGATGCTCCTGCTATACAAGTCCCCTGCTGCCTTGGTTACTTTTTCCTCGTTGCTGAGACAAAATATTCAACACCCAAAATGAAGGAAGGGAAGGTTTATTTAGCTTACAGTTTTTGGAGGTTTCAGTCCACACTTGGCTGGTTCTGAGGCAAAGTGGCACATGGCAGAGGGCTACAATTCATGGCAGCAGAGCACAGCAAAGCAACAAGCACAAGAAGGGAGGAATGGCAGCAAGCAGCCTCTTTCTTTCCCTTATATATACAAACTATGTGCCCTAGGGTGGGTATAGCTCTCACACCCATAATCCCAGCAAACTATCTGCCCTAGGGCGGGTATAGCTCTCACACCCATAATTCCAGCACTGGATCATGGATCAGTCAAAAACTCAAAAGCCACACCATAACTGCATGAGGATTTGGGGGGACATGCAGACACAAACCATAACCTGCTGATGTGGAAATAGGCAACACCCTACCTTCTTACTGCAACTCTCCTAAAGGAAGCAAGTGCTGTTTCTGTTATGTATTTAGTAACAGGTTTCATGTAAGTCTGTGCTGTCTTTTGGTGGTTTTTCTCTTTTAAAATTGCCTCCAAACATATTGCTAAAGGGCTGGCTAGTGTTTCTAATGTGAAGAAAATTATTATGTTGGGTTGTGGAGAAAATATTTGTGTAAAATAGCTTCCCAGAAGCATGAGGTATTAGTGCTGTTGGCTGAGTTCATATATATGTATATATATACTGTTTTCTATGTGCTTCTGTCAGAAGCACATATAAAACAGGTTTATTCATTAATTGTTAGAACTGTTCGGACAAGAGGCTCACAACAACCTAACCACTAGTTGGGTGTTTGCATGACTAGTGTGAATAGCAAGACTGAACTGCACCTAAATTGAACACCAAAGAAACACACCATTACATATCTAAAATACCCAAATATACATTCATGAGTGTGCAGTGATTGATACAAAAGTTTATGATTTGTTTGCTTACATGTTTTTGCATGTCATCGTTTTAAAATTTTTATTCCTCTGTGACTGTATTTCTCTATACATCTTTTAAAATAATCACACACAGTTCCTAGTGGGATCTTTGTAAACAACATATTTAATGTTATGTACCTTAACAGTGTCTGACGCACAGTGATTATATTATAAAGTTTTTGTTCATCTCTGTTGTGCTCAGAACAGTATTTCACAGCAAAATGAATCAGTTAGCAACCAGTTGATTGGATCTAATAAAAGACCTAACTTCCACTGAACTTTAAAATTATTTTTGCTTTGGCTGATGACGTCACGTAGCCTTAAATTATAGTGAGAGGACTCAAGCAAATCAGAGTAGATGGGACAAAACAGATATTTTCCATCTAAATAACTAAGGTTTATAGTATTTCTTACGAAACAGTTGCTAGTATAGAAGGGAACATAAGATGTTAATAAAACTAAGAACAGTGAAGTATAAACTATTTAAAAGTAATTAGTAGAGGGGCTGGGGATATAGCTCAGTGGAATAAGCGCTTGCCTAGAAAGCGCAGGGTCCTGAGTTTGATCCCCAGTACCGCAAAAAAAAAAAAAAAAAGTAATTAGTAGATATATTCCTAAGATTTTCATATTATTTTTTCTTTAATAAATGTCATAATATCAATCCATCAATTACTGAGAAACTACAGATATTTTACAATACTTTTGCAAATAATTTCTATATAAACCCTAACTCTAAAGCAATACCAGTAAGGAAACATTAAAATTTAAAGTGTTAGATAATGATACTATTTTTTGAATGTGTATATACCTGAATTTATACATACCCAATTTTGTGACCTATAAATGACAACAGATTTTCAACAATTCACCTTTACAACACAGTAAATATTGCGTGAGTGAGACTTTTTCCTAATCAAACTTATATTCTCTTTTTTAAACAGGAAAACTGAAAAAATTTATCAGTTATGCTATGTAAATATCAAATTGGTAGATACTAATTCAAAGTGCAGGGAATACCTCGGAGAGCGTTGGCTGTCTGCAAGTAACCACAGGCCACTAATTCAGCACAGGAGGTTTTGCATGGTGGGAGGGAGTCTGAATCTGGGAATGAAGGGACAGCAGGAGGATGGGTACCAGCAACCGCAATTCAAATGCGGTCTCTGCTAGTCCACGCCTCTTCCGCTCTGCTTAGAGGCATTGCCTTTGAAGAAAGCAGTGCCACAAGTACCTCCAAAGACACTGACCACAGGAACCTTCAGAAGCACAGTCTGGAAGTTTACAGATTTTTGACCTATCTTTAAGGTCTTTTTTTTTTTTTTTTTTGTACTTTCTTTTTTATTCTGAAGAGAATGAAAAAAAACAGAAATAAAAATTAGAAAAAACAAAATAAAGCAAAAACAATTATAATGATGCAAGCTTTCAAAACAAAATGATAAGAATTAACAGTGGTTGATATATTACACATTGCTATCTGTAACAAAGTTGTTCAGATTGCCAGATGTAAGAATGCAAGATTGAGCAAATCACTAAAAAGAATAAAATATAACAAAACATTGAAATGATACAGAGCTTCACTGGACAAGATGAAAGAATTCACCAATGGTTGCTATATTGCATATTGTTATCTTCAAATTAGTTGTTTAGATTACCAGATATAAGCGTGCAAAATTGATGAAAAAATTTAAGCATTATCTATTTCAATAAACCACATGACATCAGCAGTACAATTATCCCAGCAATCCCAGATCTTTCCACAGACTGCATAAGTGACATCTTGGGTGAACACTCTGGATTCTCCACCTTGCTTACTTCCAGGTACAGGAAACAAAACACAGAACCAATGCAAACACACTGAGATTAAATAATACTTTCCTGAATAATTAACATGTCACAAAAGAAATAATGGAATAAATTTAAAATTTAAAATGACAATGGCAATGCAACATACTCAAACCTGTGGGTCCCAAAGAAACTAGATCTTCCAGGGAAGTTTAGAGATGGAAATGCCTATATTAGAAAAATAGAGAAGTGCCAAATAAATAACTTAATGATACAGGAATATAGAGACAATACACACCCAAAACTTGTAGAAGAAAAGCAATTATAACACTCAGAATTGAAATAAATAAAATTGAGATAAAAAAGACAAAGGCTTGTTGAATAAAAGTATTGTTTTTTGAAAAGATACACGACATTGATAAACTTTTAGTCAAGCTTACCAAAGAAAATAGAAGACCCACATCAATAAAATTAGAAATGAAAAAAGGCAGAATTACTACAGGCATCACTGGGATGTATGGGGTTATTAGAAAATATTTTGAAAACATATTCCATCAAACTGCAGAAACTAGAAATGGATAAACTAGATACATACAACTTATGAAATCTGAGTAAAGAAGACATAAAGATTCTCAGCAGACCAATAATAATCAACAAAAGTGATACAGCAATAAAAATTTCAAGTGAAGCCCAGAACAAACACTGTGGATTTACCAGTTAATTTTAGCACATTTTCAGTGAGGAACGAACACCAATGTTCCTCATGTTCATGTTCCAGGCAAATAAAAGGGAAAGAGCTCCTTCAAGTAAAGTGACTAAGTTACGTCACTTTCTGTTTTACTAACTAAAATGGACATTGTACTAAATAACTTATATGTCAAGCACTGATCAATATTATTAGGATTGCTTAAATTCTCCACTATGTATTAGACATTATTAGTTATTTCCATATTGTATATGAAGGAACTAATTTTGGCCCAGCTATTCCTTATATAGGTATACTCCCTAAAGAATTAAAGACAATATGTTACAGTGACAAATATGTACTCATGCTTTTAATAACACACTTCATAGTAGGTAAATCTTGAAAGTGGCACATGTGTCCATCAGTGGATGAATGCATTAAGAAAATGTATTTACACACAGTGCAGTGCTATTCTGCCATGAAGAATCATGAATTTATCATTTGTAGCAAAATGGATGCACCTTGAGACCGTAATATGAATTCAAAATGCAAATAAATAGCAAAATAAATGACAAAGAATAGCAAGTAGTGAGATAGGTCTTTCTTAAAAGGGAAGGTGGTCAAGAGACCGAAGGAGGAGAAAGGGAGGAGAGGGAAGAAAAGGTAAAATAAGGTATGACGTATTACATACGTGTACCAGCTGCACACGGGGAGATATTATGTTCTGCAAATATCTATGATTATACATAAAATAAGTCCTCAAACCTGCAGACAGCTAGAACCAGAATTTGAACAAAAAAATCCAAGGCAATTAACTGAAATCCAATGTGTTTTCATGGACGATGTATTACAGTTGCCTGAAAATTATAATTACATTTAGGAGGTTAAAAAAAAGAACATCCTATAAGTAAACATTAGTATAATAAAATGTAAATATAACCAGCACTTAATTTACTATTTTACTAAGCTGTGATCATTTTGACAGTGGGGTGGGGCACTCAGTAATTGTTCATTTTAACGCCGCTGTGAGCTTCTGCCCTCACATCCCCTGATATGAGCAGAACCCTAACCCAGGGTATTAGAAAGTCATGGAAGTGAGTCTGGGCTGCACGCTAATCATTTCCACTGCTATCTCTGAGCTAGCACAGCAGGAAAAAGACACTATTTCCAAATCCTCAAGTTCCCCACAGCTCGATATCATAGTGATGGGCTAGCCCACTCACGCTTCTGAATTTCTATGCCAATGAGTCACTCTGGTTAACCAGACATCATCGAGGACAACCACGGAACAGCTTGTCATTCAGCATTATTATAAATTCAACTATACTTTCTCAGTCTACCTAGAGTCCCAAGAATTAAGTCTCTGCTTTTATGCCTTCTTCTGGTCCAGTTCTTCTGTTAGCCCTTCCATTTTAGAGACACTATGTAAAGATCCTAACTGGGGGAAAACTAAATCTCTACTCTAATCATAATTTTATTTTTCATGGAGAGATATCATCATATCTAAGCTCAGGGCCTGGATCTTGTTGATAATGATAAATGAACTATAATTTGATCTTGAGTGTTAAAGCATTCATCAACTGTTTAGTGACAAATGCACTAAATAGAGAGTTAGTGACCAAAGATATATGACATGTAAACCCCCATATTAAAGAAATACTGCAAGAAAGCAGTGAGAAAGATACACATTAAAAGTTCACAGCTATATCATACAGAGTGATGTGGAATGCTGTTCTGTGAGAGTAAATCTTTGCAGAGGGTTCATGTTCTGTGCATTCATACTGTCTACCTGGAAATATTTCACAATGTTCTTCTGTGGCTACTCCTTGCTGCAAGAGAAAGTTATACTCTTTTGTTTGACATGGGCGTATCAGATAAACTGTACACTTGGTGAGGAATGGTGGAATTCTAATAAATATAAGTTAAATAACAAATGTTCCTCCCTTCTGCTACTTTGCCATTACTCATAGAAAACTAAAATACTTTTTAAAATATGAAAATAATCAGCACAATAAAAAATCAAATTTGTTAATAGCAGAAACAAGATAATCATGACTTAACAGTCTTGCTCCTGGATTTATGAATTTCTTGTAACCTTCACAAATTTCAGACATAGTTTATTCCTCAGATGGGGCAATTATTGTATTCTTATGTTAATGAAATTCAAGTGTAAAAACTGAAGTGGAGAACTTAATATAATCAGTGACATATAATCAAAGATTTGAAATGTATTATCATTGTAAGACTCATTTAAACCACTTGCATAATTTGATTATTGTGTAGTTTAAGCACTGATATCTGAATGTCTGATCTTCATTACATATAAAAAGATATTAAATAAAATGGAAGATTTAATGTAACAATTTCAAAAGTCAGTATTTCTTTCTAAAGTTAAATCTATAACAAAACTACCAACTACTTTGTATAAATTGAGAGACAAATAGTTTGTTTATATAATATTTGACAAAATTGGGAGCTCAGACTTGCATTTTTGTACACAAATTTTGCATGGTAGAAAAAGTTTTTTCATATTCACTTCTGAGTATGGAGATGAATGCATATATAATATAAATCTCGAATTTCATTTCCAAGGCTCTGTATATAGTAGAAAAAGTTAAGGTACATGTTCATCAGTACAAATTATGTTCTTCTCCTGATAACTAAAGAAATTAAAAGACTAGCCAGGAAAATCCCTGAGGAAGAGATAAAGCTATGTAATCTAGAACTCTGATATAGATGACAGGTAAAGACTGATTCACTGCATACTAGGACATGTGTCCTCTTTAGGCAGAGCCAGTATGTCTAAATTGAAAAAAAGAAATACACTGATGAGAATTAGCAACTAATTCTACAGAAATTTAGAAATATGAGACTGATAAGCATCAGACCTCACCTTTATGAGCTATTATTATCTATTATCACTATTAATATATATTGTGATATGCTATATTTAGTTTATATATTCTATTGCAGCATTTTAAAAATCTAATAATTTTAAAATTGTTAAAAGAAGGACATTTTGTAGACAGGTGTACAGTATTTATATTGCATGATAGGGGTTGGGGATATAGCTCAGTAGAATAAGCACCTGCCTGGCAAGCGCAAGGTCCTGAGTTCAATCCCTGGTACCATAAAAAAAATAAAAAATAAAAAAGAAGTTGTTGTGTATATTGCATGATAAAGGGTTTTAAGTGTAGGTAAGTACACATAATAAAATTCTCATATGGTTTTCATTACTAGGTTGTTTCAAATATGTAGATTATTCTTGAAAAAATCATATTTCAATAAGACAATATAATAAGTATGCTTTAGTATATCATTAAATCTTTACTATGATCTTAAAATGTAACAGACTTAATACAATGTGAAAACTTAAGAAATGTCCAAATTTTATCCCCAAGAAGTTAGAATTTGACAGAGAAAAGGGTACTTCATCAATGTAGATTTTTTTCTCTATATTATGTAGTGTGAGAAACTGTCTTGAACATTTAAGTGATCTGCAATTATTGGTGCTCAGTGGTGATTCATATAAGGCCTAAACATATTCAATAAATTATTCAAATCTATCATTTTATATAGGATAAATTGTGCAACTTGCCATTATCTATTTTTTTACATGATTAAAACTCTAATTTTGACAGTCATGTTCAGGTCTGAAAATAGTTTTTTAATTTAAAGTTACATATGAAAAGTGTTTAGGTAGTCACTTTTTCATAGTCCTTCCTTATATATTTAGTTTTGTCATCTTGAAATAATAGAAAAATAATCAAAATCAAGTTTTATTTATTTTAAATTCCTGCCTTAAATTTGTACTATGTATTGCAAATCTCTACAGTATGTCTAGCGAACTGATTGTTTCAAAATATGAATATCATGATGAAAGTAAAATGCAAAATATATTTGAATCCAGTTATGATTATTTCAAATGGATGAGTATATTTAAATGAAAATAGTTTTTCATCTAGTTGCTATGTTGGCCCTACAAATGGAATGATTTATATTTCTTTCTGAATTTCAAATTTAGTAACTACATCACTCTTCCATATTTCTCAATTTCTAAATATATGAGGATAAATAAAAAGCATATGATTCACATATAGTTTTCTTTAGTTTTTTATGTACTTTGATTCTTCAAATTCATAAAAGTTGAAATATCAGATTAAACTACAAAATTATAGAAAAATCTTAAGATAAATACTTCATTTACCCCAAAGAATTTGATTATTATTCACTTAATGTATTATGTAAGAAGGACATTAAAATTTGCCATATTCATTTGCAGAGACCATATTTACAAATATATGGAATTCTAAATTATGTAAAAGTTATAGGAGTGTATGGAACATACATGATTAATGTAATATGTGTTTGACCTTTTCTACTTTACCCATCAAGTCTAATTTCTTCAGTAGTAAACTTGAGGCATAGCAACATACTGTGTGTTTTAAAATATAAGTAGACATGCTGAATTTATTTCTATGACAAATATGTTCATATTCAGCAAGAATATTCATGAATTCAAAATTCTTCCAAACTTCTTAATTACTGATCTTGTCAGCTACTCCTCTTTCACACACCCTATAACCAATTTCAGTTCATGGCCTGGGCCCAGTCATGGTTAGCAAAGATTAACAAGGACAGGTCCAAAAGTTATAATGGAAAATGAGTCATGTACACCAAGATTTTGAATCTAGACCAAACTGAAAATGTGGGCAAATCAAAAATGAAGAGTTTAGTAGGAACTGAAAAGGTCTTCATTCTTTTGTGAGTGCTGTTTCTTCTTTCTCACTGATGGCCTTCTCTTTCCTTCTACTCATGCCCAAACATTGAAAATCATATTTCTCTGCTTCCATCCTTGGTTTTGTCTAGGCTCTGGTTCACTTCATTCCTTTACTCAATGCAACAATCATTGAGTTTTTAAAGTATCTTTATGAAATCTTTAGCCTGGTCTTTAATGTATCAATTTTATTTTATTTTCTATCACAAAAAAGACCAGAATAGAGTAAATACATACTTTGAATCTCTTATCTCTAATCCAGAAACTGTATACAAAAAAGTATGTGTTTATTTTTGTGCACAAAATGAAAAGATTTTGTATCCTCTTTAGACATACAAAATTGTCATTTGTTTCCAAGGACATATTCTCTATGACATCACTTTTTCATTCAGACCTTCCAAAGAGCCTTTCTTCTTCCCCCGCATGGAAAGCTAATGAAAATCACAAGATGAAACATGTATTGAGTTGAGACAGAGAAGATCCCCAACCCTGTAACATTAATATTTTCTCTCTTTTTCAGTGGGCTAAACTTATTTGGAATGGAAGGTGAACATAGATATTTTTCCTTCTAAATATGCATGAAGCAAGTACTTGAAAACATCTTGATTCTAAAAAAAATTAATATTCATGTAGCTAAATGAGAAAGGAAGAGTAAGGAGAAAAGTTGGGTTGGTAAACAAGACCAGATTGTGGGTAATTCTTCTGTAGAAGTTCTCACGTAAAAAGCTAAAGAATCTTCTGTTTAATTCCATGCATACAGTAAATCACTTTAAGAGTTTAAGCCGACTAATATATCTGAAGTATTTTTAAAAGAATATACTGTTATCTGTTTTAAATGACTAATGATGTTGAACATTTTAGAAGATATTTGAAATCTCATTAAGACTAGTCAATCTGGAAGACCAGAGTGGAGGCTCATGACAACTCAGACTTGGAGATAGAATGGACTTAGTTCAGGAAGAGAAAGTATTAAGAAGAAATATGATTCTGTTTTTTTCCCCAGAGATGAACTCCATATAAGGTTATATATGCATGCAGTATGAAGTCTTTCTTGGTGTTCATGTTAGTAGTGTAGGGTGAGTCCTGAAGCTCATGGACTCAGCCCATTGCTGTCAGGGACACATGTTGAATGCTTGGGTCACCAAGACTCAAGATGCTTGGAGAGAGTTCAGAGTGGGAGCTGAAGCCAGGTAACTCAACTTGTGCTTCCTGCTTGGTGTTGGAGTGAGAAGGGCGTGGAGCAGTGTGATCCACCTCCATCTGCAGCTGTCTCTTACTGTTGTGCTCCAGTTCCCATTTGTTCTTTGGTGTGATCCCTGGAAATTGCTGTGGCCCTGGGGTTGCTGCCTATGTTCTCTGCTGCTCTCTGCTGTTAGTTGCTCACAGAGTGGAGAGGTAGGAGGCCACAGCCTCAGGGCAGGCGTAGAGCTGGGTGTGGTGGGCTGGGTACTGGTTGCTTTGACTCCGCCTTGCCTCAGGGCGCTGATTAGAAAGGTTGCTGCAGAGTGGGATTCTGTTTTAGTGGCTGTTGTAACTTCTCATCCTCATGCTGGGTGTGACAACACCTCCTGACTGCTGTTGTCTCTTTTCTGGGCTGCGCCCTCTCCTCTCCGGTCCTGGACCAGCTCTCACAACTCCGCTCTCCCCTGGCCTGGTCGGGAGGCTCCCGAGAGCACGGGCCTCTGAAGCTGAAGCTGCGAGTGCTGGAATGAGGGAGCGGGCAGAGGGTGTGTTTGGAGCGGTGACTCCCTGCTTCTCAGCCTCCTCTTCCTTCAGCTGCTCCGCGGCGGCCCTCCGAGCCTTTCCTCCAAGAGAGGTCCTGTCTGCTCTTTCTGAGGCACTTCAGTTCTCACTTCAGATCCTTTCTTGGTCCAGGTAACCATTTCTCTCCTTGTCTTTCTCATATTGCTGTATTTCAGTGTCTGGGTGGCGATCCTCTGGGAGGATCTTTCTCTGCTGCTCACCTGGTCTCCCTCTTCCCGGAAGTCCCCCCAAAGATCTCCCAAACCTTAGTGCTGTCTCTCTCCTCCTCCCGCAACTGGGCATTGGGTCCACTCATGATGTTGGGCACAAGTGGCGCGGGGTCTCCCCCATCTGTGCTCACTGAAGTAGACCAGGATGTGCACTGAGTTTAGCTATTAGTTCCAGGAGATAACTGGAGGATTTTGTTGGGTTTTCTGTGTAGAGTATGTTGTTGTCTCCTAGACACCAGTGCCGCCACTTTTCATGTAGTTTGTTGCTATGAGTTCATATAAGGATCACATATGCAAGCAGTATGGAGTCCCTCCCGGTGCTCAAATTGTCAGTTTAGGATGAGTCCTGAAGCCCATGGACTTATCCTGTTGCTGAGAGGAAGAGATGGTGAGTGCGTGGGTTGCTGAGACCCAAGGTGCTCACAGAGGGAGTGCTAGGTGTGAGCTGAAGCCTGGTAATTCGGCTCGTGCTTCCTACTTGATGTTGCAGTGAAAAAGGCGTGGGGCCGTGTGATCTATTTCCGTCTGCCATTCTTTCTTACTGTTGCGCTCCGGTTCCCATTTGTTCCTTGGCTGGATCCCTGGGAATTGCTGTGAACCTGGGGTTGCCGCCACTGCTCTCTGCTGCTCTCTGCTGGTAGTTGCTCATACAGTGGAGAAATATGGGGCCACAGCCTCGGAGCAGACATAGAGCTGGGTTTGTTAAGCTGTGTACTGGTTGCATTGACTCTGTGTTGTCTTATGTTGTTACATTCCACTGTCTGTGCGGTGACGCTCTGGTAGGATCCTCCCCGCTGCCTGTCCCATTGACATCTTCCCAGATGTTTTTCTTGGTGAGTTTATAAAATGTTCTCTGTGAGAGTTTGAATTCTTATTAAAAATCCTTTGATGCTGAGCATAAGTAGTGTGTGGTCTCCCCCGCTCGTGTTCATTGTGGTAGTTGAAGGTATGCACTAAGTTTATTTACTAGTTTTAGGAGACAATTGGAGAAGTTTCTCAGGTCTTAGAATATGTTGTCACCTCTCCATCTCCACAATTGCTGTTTTTTTATATATCTTGTCTCCAGCTGCTTTTGCTGACTCATGGCTTTTGTTTCTTTTCTAGGTGCTGCTCTTGGAGGGCCAGCCTTGGCCGAGGGACCCCAGGGCTGGGGCAGGGCCCCGGGGCCCAAGGCCTCTCTGTGAGCCCAGTGCAGCAGGATCACGTGGTCCCTCAGGGCCCTAGGTGGCTTCCCGCCCCCTGGACACTGCCACGTGGTTTGTGGCATCCTCACCCATGCTCCTTGGGGGGTTCGCACTTGGTGGTGCCTTTTCCTGCACCCCAGAGAGGGATCATGCCCAGCCATGGGATCCAGCAGGCCTGCGCCCAGTGGCAGCCATGCATGCCCAAATGGTGGCTTTATAAACTGCAGCAGCTCTGAGTCCATCCAGTGGCAGCTTTAGATGTCTGTGGCTAGGCCACGCTGGGCTGTTCTGCAGAACCAGCCTCAGTGCCGAGTCCATCCCTGACTGGCGGCAGTGGCTTTGTATGCTGCTGCTGGGCAGTTCTGCCCATTTGCCGCAGGTCTATAAACTGCAGCAGAGCCAGCAGCAGGCAGCTCCTCCCTCGCCAAGTGGTGGCTCTGTGCCCCAACCTGTGGCTCACACTGCAGGAAATCTACTACATGTTGCTGGACTGTGTTTCCCAGATCGAACTGGTGAGCAAGGTGTGGTCCCCAGTCTGAAGTGGGGGTGCCATGGAGCCTTCTGACATCTGGATGCACTGAAGGAAGGAGCAAAGGGCGATGGTTGAGCAGCCATGGCTGGTGAAGTGCACGGGGCCAGCTGGATCTAGCAGTGGTGGGTTGAAATGTTCCTAGGCTGGTGCTGCCGGTGTAAAAGACTGTGCCCGTTCTGCTGTTGCTGGCTTCATTTTTGGAGTCTGCGCACTGAGGTCACCACAGCACTTCTTTACGGTCACTGCTCCCTCTCTGGCCTCTGCCTCACTTCTGGTTTTGGTCCATCCTGTGGGTCCAATTGCACCACTGTAGCCTTCTGAGTTGATTCTCTGGGAGGGGTGCAATTTGCTTTCCTTTGATGGCCTCATCTATCATTTCTATAATTTCCTGAGGTCAGGGGATCCACTTCTCTGCTTCCTGTCTTTATTTTTTTTTTATTTTATTTTAAAGACAAAAGAATGGAGACATATGACAAAATTATACAGTATATAGAAGGGAATTAGCACTGGATGTTGTATTACATAATGTTCTCTTCACATTAGTTAACACAAAAACATTAAAGAGAAGATAGTAGGGAATTTGCACTGGATGCTGTATAATATAAAGTTATCTTCACTTCTGTTAATACAAAAACGATTGAGGAAATACAGAATTATAGAGAACACAGAAGGGAATTAGCTCTGGATGCTGTCCTACATAATGTTATCTTCACCTTTGTTACTCAGTTACACAGATGATGGCCCAATTGATCATTCAATTTTTCTCCTCCCTCATCTCTGTTGCCCCCCCACTCATTCGTCTTCCCTGTGATAATAACTGTACTCCTGGGTTTATCTATACCCCTGGACTCTCGCCTTGGGAAGAGATATAGCTGCCTCAGACTAAACTATAACATACATGGGTGTATACAAACTGCCATGGTCAGAGGTTGAAAAGCACATATGCTCACAGTGGACCACCTGGCTCCACCCTGTCATCCTGCTATGGGTGGGGGCGGGTCCAGTCCGTGAGGTGCCCTCAGCGGGGTCCACAGCAGAGCAGCCACGGGGCCCATGGTGGAGCAGCTGCAGGGCACGCACCCCTGTCAGGGTGCCCTCAGTGACCCATTTGGCTCTGTCCCATTGCCTTGACGCCAGAGGCTCTTTCTTCTCCTCCCACCTCCTTTGATCTCCATCATTACCGTCCCCCACCCCTTCCAGCTGGGCACCAGATGAACTTACGATGCTTGGTATAAGGGCTTGAAATCTCTCTGGCCCATTCTCACTGTGTTAGTTCAGGGTATGAACTGAGACTAAAGATTAGGTCTAGAATAGAGTTGGAGGATTTTTCTCGCATCTGCTGTATGGAGTATGTTGTTTTTCAGACTCCCAGTCTGCTGCTTTTCTTCTAATCCGTCACTATGGGTTCATGCAAGGTTCATATGTGCTAGCTGTAAGGAGACCCTCTTGGTGCTCACATTAATAGTTCGGGGTGAGTCCTGAAGTCTGTGGGTTCATCCAATTGTTGCCAGGAACAGGAGGCGCTTGCCCAAGCCCCCGAGACTCCAGGTGCTCGCAGAAAGAGTTCGGGGGGGAGCTGAAGCTCAGTAACTCAGTTCATGCTTCCTGCCTGATGCGGGAGTGAGAAGGACATGGGGCCGTGTGATCGACCTCCATCTGCAGCTCTCTCTTACTGTTGTGCCCCAGTTCCCATTTGTTCCTTGGCTGGATCCCTGGGATTTGCTGTGGCTCTGGGGTCGCTGCCGATGCACCCCACCACTCACCACTGGCAGCCGCCCACACCAACACATAGACAGTTAAAGAACTACAAAATTACACAGAATATAGAAGGGAATTATCTGTGAATGCTAATTTACCTAATGTTACTTTCCCAATTATTACTCTTTATACTGATGGTGGCTTGCTTGAAAATTCAAATTCTTTCTTCCCTCATCTCTGTTGCTCTACTTCTGAACTCTCACCTTGGGAGGAGACATAGCTGCCTCAGATCATACTATACAAGCTGTCCTGTTTGGGGTGGAAAAGCACCCATACTCATCATGGACCGCCTGTCTCCTCCCCGCCCTCGTACTGCATAGGGTGGGGCGGAGGTGAGTGGGTTCTGTTCGCCCTCTATGGCGTCACTTGTCCTTTTGATATTGGTATAATTAAGCTTTGGGGTGGTTAATCTTCAAGAGGGTTTTTCTATGCTGCTATGCTGGTCACCATCTTCCCAGAAGTCCCCTCCTTGGAAATATTATAGCATAATTTCTTTACCTAATGTTCATCAACAGCTACATTTTCCAGTGTTAGGTAAGGTTCAACTATTACATAGTAATCTATTTCTAACTTATTCATCCAAAGTTATATGTTAACAAAAGCACTTCAGATTAAAAGAAACACAGTTGTTTTACTGTATACATATGAACTTTCTTTTGGTGTAACACCACTGAACTAGCAGACTCTTGAATCAAGAGTAGTAGACCACATATTCTCAGGTAGATCATGAATATGATAGTGAAATACATCTCATGTACTTACATTTCATTCCTTCGAATGGAAATTCTCCAACAGGATGGGGAAATGACATTCTTTATTAATGAGTTTTATTTATGAAAAGAAATAAAAATTGCAATTTATAGTCCACTTGTTATCATATTTAATGTTTTATATAACTTCCAGTGATATAGCTAACTACTAATGAAAGATGGAACACATATTAAAAATAAATGAATCATACAAAATAGTAATACAGATTGTATTTTAATTTTAAAATAATATTATCACATTATGATTATGGTTTAAGTAGAATATTAAATAACATTACATAAATTTTCTTAAGATGAAACTTGCCAAAGTGAGTTATATAATATAATTGTCAAATGAATAGTGATTCATTCTGTAATTAGAAGCATTCAATGGAAAAATTTCCACCATACTAGCTGATTCCCTGAATGTATGATGTCACACAGAATCGATTTATTTCATGGCGAACTATACCTCCAGTAGCAATGTTAACTGGTTAGTCTTGTTAAGGGGATATCAATGCTGTTGACCAGTATAAAATTTTTACCTGTACCACAAGTGTCATTGGGTTCATGAACTCCTTGCCTAAGAACTGAGGGTGACAGCATGAAATGTTTTGATACCAATTAGCTTCTACAGAGTTCAACCTTTAACCCAGATATAGATGTCAGATCCCCTAGTATTGTTAAGCAGGGTATTTGCTTATCTTTTTATCAAACTCATTAGTAAAACTCTGCTTTTATCATTATTAACTCACTTAACTTGAAGTTAAATTATCACATTGGGGGTATTTTTATCTCTAGACTTCTTGTCTGTAAATGTAGCAGTGAGAGGTTATTATCTTCAGCAGCCCAAGACATATTTCCTTCATTACTTTTTCCTTTAGCTTTAATATCAGAAGTTTGCATTCATTGCTGCTGTTAAAAAATTATGTTGATCTCTCCTTAATATAAACATAATATTATATTTCCTAAGCCCACTGTCTGTGTAGTGCTCATGGAGGTACAGAGGTACCTTGAGCAGAGAGTGATCAGGCAATTGTCAAAGGCTCCTGCAAACTACTTGTGTCTTGAGAAGATGTTTGCATCTGGTTTCAACTATAACACTCAAAAATTAATATTACAGTGTACTCCTATGTTTACAAACAAGATGACACCAAGTTATGACAGATATTCAAGTGGTATGATAACCTGAAATCCCAGAGTAAAGCTTACAGATACCATAAGAATCAAGAAAAGTTAAGAGAAATGTTATCTTATATAATGTTGAAATTGGCATTCTTAAATTCCAATGTTACCACTGATTATTTAATCAAATTGGAATGGTTTGTGGTGTTTTCAAACAAACAGAACTATGTAACCTGAACATTATATTTGATGTGTCAAATGGTAAAGAGTAATATAGAAGAATCTATTTGGAAAAATATCAGTCTTAGCTCTGGTCTTTATTTGGTGAATTAATCATTTTTAAAGACTCCTATGTATCAGATCACTCCAATTACCTTCCTAGCCTCATTGTGTATTGTGTACTTTTTACCTGAGAATAATTTCAAATGATAAATCACTTCATTAACAAACCAGTCTTACAAGAGGCACAGGTTGCTTGAGGATATAGCTCAGTGGCATAACTGCCTGCCTGGCAAGCACAGAGTACTAAGTTCAATTCCCTTCCCGGTACCAAAAACAAAACAAGTGGCACACCCTGCTTTTGCATAGATGTATATATGTTCTATTGCCTTTATATTTCTCCAATATTTTGGTGAAGAAATCTAATAATTAGAATTAGTTTTCTAATAATTTCTAATTTCTAATTATTTTCTTTCCCTGAATAACTTCAGGGACTTTTTTAAGGGTATTATATGTGACAAACACATTTGTAACACCTACACTTTCTCTGTGTAGATATGCAAAGTAATCTGTAGATTCTCCCTTTATATTAATGTAAATGATCTTTGAGGCAATATTTTAATTACAGAGTAAGTGCTTCTGTACCTGCAGACCAGCATAATAAACCTAGAAACTCTAGTTGTCACACCCGTGTTTACAAGTTGGGCTTTTCTTAAGTTATTGTCATTCTTTATTTTCTCTGGCACATCTAAAATATATCCTCTCATGTAGTTTTAAATATATATTAACAAACTTTGTGTTCCTTTTTATTGTAATTTTTCTTTCCTGCTGTTTTTGAATATATAAGATGCCTTTGATGGATTCTAATTTCTATTGTGGGTCTGAAAACTGTATTTTAGTATAAAGCATTGGAATGAATTCTTTCCAAGAGAAGTTTTGGTCAAGTGATTTCAGAATGTTTTGGAAGTAAAGGAACCATCCCAAATGTCTCAGTGGGAGTTAGAGGTTGATTTGAAGGCTAAGTATCCAGTGTACCTTAAGACATCCCGATCTCTCTATATGTCATTATTCCTACATTCAGTGTTTTATTCTTTTCTTACCAAAGTTCTCTCACATCTGATGCATTGTCAGACTGTTAATATAAACTACAAAAATCGGAACCCTTTAGATGAATCTTTTAGTTTGGTTTTCATCTATCTCAGCCTAGAGGCAAAAGAATGGGAAATGCTAAAAATCCTTGGCTGGCTGTCTGAGGTTATAGCTCAGAGTTTAGGTCCTTGAACTTACCATGCATTTTCTTTCAGCTGTCCAGTGAAATTAAAAGCAACCAGTTCACCTGAGAAGCCTTCGATTCCTTATCCCTTCATTCCATTTTCCTTGTGAGGTGACATTACCTCTCAAACTATCATCCTTAATGGATACTTTATTCTAGGTGACCACAGGTAATAAATTAATTAGCTATTTTACCACTAAAGGTCATAGGATGTCAGAATCTTGTTTTAATCCAAAGTAAAGATTCTCTGTCCTCAGTCACAAAGCTACCAGGCCAGGTAGCAAATGTGACTTCCTCAAGTGTTCTTAAATTTTTCTTGCCTACATTATTCTAGTTATCAATTTTTGTATCAGTCATTAAAGTTAGATATAAAAAAAGCCTACGGCATATAATGGTGCAAATATATGTTTATTAAGCAGACACTGAATAACTTGAAATATGAGGGCTGAAGTTATACATCTATGTTAATTCCAAAAAAGCTGTCTCAAAAATTAAGGTGTTCCAATATATCAATTTTATTTTCATTTCTCATACTTTCTGGGTCAAGAATTTGAAACAGTGACTACTTAAAGTGTGGTACAAACACACACAGACAGGCAGAGAGACAGAGAGAGAGAGAGAGAGAGAGAGAGAGAGAGAGAGAGAGAGAGAGAGAGAGAGAGAATGAGTCCAGGAGAAACATGTTTAAAACCGAGAAAATAAAAAAATGACAGAAATGTTCACTACTTTGGGAATCCTTCTTTATTGTTCAAATTTGCCTCTAAACATATTTATGAGTGACATATGGTTTGGATTACTCCCTCTGCATATCCTTCTCTCTGCATATTGCAGCGGTGATTTCCGACCACCTACCTAGCCCAGCTCACAGCACTCAGTACTTCTCACGGTCAAGCCACTCCCTTTTTCATGAATTAGTAAAACTCAGTTTCGGCCCTGAATAGAGGCTTTGCTCTGCTTAGCCATTATCCTAGCTGGACTTAGGACTTCCTTGGCACCTCACAACTGCAAATATGCATTGATGCCTTTATTCTCACCACGTGGTGCACTGGTGGTAGACTGGAATTAACTCACTAAAATTCCAGAAGCTTTCCATAGGGTTACAAATATAAACATCTTGGACCACGACGATGACCAGAGGCCTAGCTATACATTTCCATAGCTAAAATTAATTTTGTTCTTTCCAGGAAAATATTTGGTTATAATTTTAGTTTACATTTTCTACATTAAATTTTATCCAGAAATGGCTTTGTAATCAATTTGGATTCTCTGATATTTGAGTTGAATTTGACCAACTTAAACGATATAAAAAAACTTCAAAAGAAAAGTTAGCTAGACACATTTCCTTTTTAAAAATATACATGATGATGATGATAAAAATGTTTTTTATTTCTTTTCATATAACTGTATGAGAAATTTATACAAATAATATTTTAAATCTCTATTCCAAAGACATTTTGAATCATAATCTGCTTGTCATTTTAAACTATTTTCTAAATTGATCCAATAAACTTTATTTTTCCTTAATTTTATATGAAAATAGCAAAAGAAGGGTAGAAGGAGACAAGGGGATGCTTTCTTGCAAATGGGGAGGAGCCCAAGGGTGAGGAGTGAGGAGTGATGGGAAAATTAGCGGAACAAAGACAAACCGTGTACAGGGTCCTAACAGTCTCAAAGAATAAATACACAAAAAGTTTAGTAACAGCAACAAGAATGAAAAGGGGATAAGGGAAAATCAGGAAGATGGAGGGAGAGGGAAAGAATGGAAATAAAAAGAAATAAGCGGCCTTAAGAACTTGCACAGATACCACAAGAAGACTGCAAACTTCTCGGAATGCCTGTCTCTCAGGACCTGAAACGGAGAAGCCAGGTCTCAACTTCTGTTCAGAATATGGCTAAGAGAGCTACTTTCTCTCCCTAATTTCCAGGACACGCCTAAATATCCTTGAAAGGCTATAAAGACACCCTATTATCCAAACGATCTTTAATAGTTTTCACAAGTCACTATCAGCATATATTTAGGGTCTCATCAAACATTGCACTGTATCAAAAATGTTTGTTGTAACAAGGCACTGGGACTTCTTGGAATTGTAAGAAATACATTCTGATGTATTAATATTATTATCCAACTGAACAAAATATGTCTAAAAATTTCTTCCAATGCTTAGAAACCATTGCTTTATAGCAGACATAAAATTATACTGTACTGTACACATGTACTAATAAAAAATGGGAAAAAAACACTTTTAGAAGTCTTTCTAAAAGCTGATCTTTAAAAAATAGTTTTATAATACATATTTAAGATTCACTTACATATATACACATGAGTTTATATATATAATACTATCAATTTAATTGTCAGAGTATCTAGTTATATATGCACACAAAACATTAATATTTTACATTAGATTCACTTTTTAAAACAAGCCTTTCCATGTTGATGAAATATTGTAGAAAAAATATCTTATTAATAGTTAGCATACTTATACAACTATAGTATACATCATAAAAAATCAGTTTTTCTAACTCATTAACTCACTAATTTAAGGATGTTCCTGATTTAGAAATACTCCAACCAGAAGGCTTTATTTATTTATTCTTTGCTTTGTATTTTGACTTTTAAACTTGGGAGAATATAAAAATCATTAATAAATTCTATGATTTCCTAATAGGTATGACATTTGTTATTGAGAAACACACATTGGGATTTCTTTTACTCAGAAACTACTCATATGATTCTAACTAATTAAGATTTTTCTCCATTGTCACTTAAGAAAAAGAATATGGTTTTGTTTAGTACAGTTAGTGATTACAGATAATACTAATGTTCTTTATAAAAAATCTAGAAGAAACTAATTTCAAATTTTATTGTAAACATATTATAAATATTAGGGGGATGATCATGTTTAACATTATTTAAACATTATATGATTTATACATATATTATAGTATCATATCTCCTCCATTTATGTGGACTTTTTATGACTATACAATTAAAAACTTCAAAAATTTTATATAAAATACATTTTTCAAGTATATAAAAGGGACCACTCTATTTCACTCTCCCTTACGAAGGATGCCTATAATTAATTCAACTTTTCATGGAAAAATAAGGAATCTTTTGTTTACTTGGTTTTATCTGGCGTTTAGTTGAGTGGAGCTTATTTACATTTAGTAAAAAGATCCGACGGACCCCTCAATCCAATGTTTTAAATTAAGGTCGCTTGGGTGCACACAGTGACTGGCACACCTGACAGAACTTACCCCCGACTTGCCCTGGAATTGCCTTCTTCCTGCTAGGAGATCACAATCTCCATTTATTCTTTTGCTTTCAGGTAAGTTTTCTTCCACTGACTATTGGTTCTTTTTTTTTAACCTCTGGGCTATTTTATGTATTAGTAAAGCTCAACTCTCTATCTTCTCTGATTCTCTCTGTACATTTAACGTCTGTCTGGATGCACAGCCCTGAGCTGATACCGTACCGCTCAGGCTGTGATTTGCACAGGGTATTCAGTGACCTGCTATAAATCTCTATCTGCACTATGATGTTCAGGAAGCACCTTAACTGAAAATATTCAAAAATAATCTCAAAGCTCAAATAATTGCCTAATAACATAGTGTCTGAGCTTGTTAGGGCAGGGATTGGATATTCTTAGACACCATTGCCGAAATTATCCAGAGCTTCATTCCAATCATCTGTGAGACTCTTATCAACTTACCTGGGCTGTGTTGGGTATATGGGAAAAGTATCGTCTCTGGAGAGTGGAACACAGTTACACCTCAGTTCATGAATGCTTGTGTTTGCAACTTGGTTCACAAACAAAAGATTTTGGCAAGATTTCACTTTCATTTGCAATCTCCATGTCAGGGACAAACACGACCATGGCCATCTTGCCCACACAAACACAAAAGCAGCCATCTTACTCCAAATCATAGAAAAGTAAGTTCGTAAACCTCTGTGAACTAACACACATGTGATGTACCAGTAATATCAAACGATATCCGGGGAAAAGTTATCGCAGAATTAACACTTGCATTGCTACTGTCTAACCTCACCATCTCCTTGCATTCATTTCCAGATGTAGGCTGAATTCATGCCTCCAACGGTGTCTCAGGCAGACTAAGAATGCAGTAGTTTCAGGCGGGTGGTTTCAACTCTACACTATGACTGATAAAGTAATGTCATAAATTGAGTATCAGAGCAAACACAAAATTTTAGGGCTGGAGATTTAGATCAGTGGCTCAGTGCCTGCCTGGCCAATGTGAGATCCTGAGTTTGATTGATGGTACAAAAATTAAAAGTAAATTAAATATAAATGTAAGAATAGCAGGTTGAATAAATTGATTCATCCATTTATAAGAAAAATATAATATTTATAAAATGCCCGATAGAACTGTAGAACTAACAATTAACTAAAATTATAGATCAGTTTTAGGGAAATAAAATATGCAACTGTTCTATGTCGCCTTTCACTTAGGCATCTCTCTAAGTCTGCAAGAGTGTGTACAGTAATGGGGGAGTGGAAGTTTTGGAAATTTCATGGCTAAAAATGTAGCAACAAAAATTGCTGACACTTGATATCTGAAAGAAAGTGTTGTAGTAAACCAGAGTGTGCTGAAGTAGCGTTCCACGAGTGTAGAGGAAAATCAGGAGTGCCTATATGTCAGGAACTGAAATGGAGAAGCAAGGTCTCAACCTCTGTTCAGAATATGGCTAAGAGGGTTACTTCCTCTCCCTAATTTCCAAGACACACTTAAATATCCTTGAAAGGCTATAAAGACACCCTATCATCCAAATGATCTTTAATAGTTTTCACAAGTCACTATCAGCGTATATTCAGTGTCTCATCAAACATTGCACTGTATCAAAAATACTTGTTGTAACAAGGCAATGGGACTTCTTGGAGTTATAAGAAATGCATTCTGATGTATTAATATTTATTATCCAACTTGAACAAAGTATGTTTAAAAAAAATCAAATGCTTAGAAACCATTAATATATAGCAGACATAAAATTGTAACTTTCAAAACAAAATACTATTTGAATAGTAAAATAGGTGAAATTAACAATGTATTTTTAATAAACCTGAGTTAATGAACAAATATCTCTTGGAAAGATAACTTGTGAGATTAATTCTAAATGTTTGCAATTGAATTTTTAAAGAAAAATAATAATATTTTAAGGAATAATTGCTTAGAATATTATAAAACAATGTTTTCTGATACCATTTTATAAGCACTGTGGCTTTACTAGATGAAAACTACAGGTAAAATAACTTAGAATCTTATAGAAATGCTATTTCCATCCATTATTAGAAAAATCTCAAAATCTCCAAGAAGAAAATGATAGAATATCCCTAAATCACGGTGCCAAGTCTGTTATGTGTTTCTTTCCAGTAGGAACAATTGGAGTCAAGCTGTCAAATAATCATGGAATGTTTTTAAGATGTTAAAAATGTGACAATCTAGAACTGTAGATCCACTGAATAAATATTTTCATACAGAAAAATTCTTGGAAATCTTGACTTAATTGCAGGACTGAATGTTTGTTTTGTTTTGTTTTTGAAAGATGGAGGGAATGATTGCAAATGGAAGCTCAGGAAAACAGACTGAAGAACAAGAATTGATTAACTCTAAAAGTATTTTTAGAAGTGCAAATGTACAGTAATGTCTATGTCTTAGGAAAGAAAAAGTTCTACTAAGCAAGCAATTTTCAATGAACATTTTTCATATTTTATTCATATCTGAGAAATTACCATTTATGAAAAAAATGTACACTTTTTCAGAATTTTCCACAAAATTAATTAATTTCTATTATAGAATTTTCAGAAATTGTAGAATGAATCAAAATTTAAGCATACATTTTGTAAATATGTAGTTTATTTGAAAAGAAACTGAGAAAAATCTCTTATTGAAATTTACAGGATGCTGTACCCAACTGTACACATTCTCCTCATGCACATATACATTTTATAAAGAGTGATTATCTTGGAGTCATAAATAAAGTTTAAAAATAATTTAAGGACTATATTCAAACAAAGAATATTCTTCAATTTATGGAACAAAGGAAGGAAATGGACCAAGAGATGGGGGAGTATCTGATATATTTCACTTAAGAGAATGGTCTTAATATGCATCAATTTACCCATGAATGCCTAGAGAGAAGTTTACTTTTCTTTATATCAGAGTGGTACTCCATTTTATAAAAGTATTACATTTTCTTTATCCATTTTCTGTTAATGAGCCGTTGGTCATTTCCAAGATTGAACAATTACAAATTACGCTGCTGTAAACATGAGTGTGTATGATTACTGTGGTACGATGCCTTTAATTCTTTCAGGTAAATAAGGAGTACAAGAGGGGTTGTAGGGAGAGGAAGGAATTGGAGCAAAAACAAAGGAATCAAATGTATTTATATACAGTTATAAATTCCCTATGATGAAAGTGATCATTATGTGTATGTAAAATATATCAATAAAATTAGCACACACAAAAAGGAGAGCAATGGGGCAGACAGAGAAGGGAAACAATATAATCGCAACATTAAGATGTGCAGCACACACGTACCTCTTTCCCATTAGCATTACATACAGGTACTGATAAATCAGATTTTAACAGTTCCATTACACAAAGGAGGAAAAAGAAACAGAATGAAAAACATACACATAAAATCTGTATGTCTTTCAAGAAGAAGAAGTATATTTATAAATATTATAATAAATACCAAAAATATTGTGAACCAAGAGAGAGGTGAGTGCCTAACATTAATGGCATAGGGATTTGGGGGTAGGCACTCTTCAATTTCATTGTATATAGAAAAAAATAACTGAACATCAAAAGAGAAAAGTATTTTAAAGAGATTGTCAAAATCACAGAAAAGAAAATTTAGAGCTAACACACTAATATTTGTGTAATTTTATTTTATTTTATTTTATTTTTTTTTTTGGCGGTACTGGGGATTGAACTCAGGACCCTGCACTTGCTAGGCAGGCGCTTATTCCAATGAGCTATATCCCCAGCCCTGTGTAATTTTATGAAATGTAAAGGAAAACAAATAAATAGAAGTTTCTAAGCCAGACATTGAATGACTAGCATTCTAATAAATGACAAATAGCCAGGAGGAATCACCACAGGCACAAATAACCTGCCTAGGAATCACCTTTCAGTGTTCACGGGGAAAGGCTTTCAAGACTTTTGCAGATCCAAGCTCCTTGGATATTCAATTTCCTGCCATGAAATGACACTACTTGCATATTACCTAAGTACATCCTCCTCTATAAATTATCCCCAGATCACATATAATATCCAACACAATGTAAATGTCATGTAATTGTTATTTGTTTAAGGAATAACAGAAAAGATACAATTTTTAAAATATTTTTTTACCAAGTTTTTGAATCCACAGATGCAGAACTTGAAAACATTAGTCTAACTGTACAGTGACACTGACACCATCAGCAATCCTGATGACAGTCAAAGTGCATATGATGATACACTTTTTAGTTACACTGAATTATAAAGTGAAAGGAATTCCTAAAACAGTAAGCTAGCAAAAATGGACACAAGTATATTTTGAATTATTCTACAACTGAATCAATCAGTTCCCTGTCAAATATTTTCCTGAAAGAAAATATCATCTTACTCATCTTCAGTGTAATATTTTATCAAGATTTATCAAAATTGGTCAATCCTGAAATGAACTAAAGAGAACAAATTTATGACGTCCCTATAACAATGGTTCTATAATGATGAATCTTATGTTGCCATGTGACAGGTCCACTGTGTATACAAATATTTGCTCAAATATCATGAATGTTCTGGGAGGGTGTTTTGGAAGAAAAAAGTACTCATACCGTTAAACCTCACAAAATAGATTGTTCCCCACACTGTGGGTGAAAATGTAATCAGTTGAAGAGCTTGCCTAATTGGCTTAGTGAATTCACTTTTGCTATTATCAGACAGGAACTAAAAGAATAGCCCTGAGGAAGCCTGCTAGCAGTTTTAATGTTAATTCTGAACTTCATTTTATTTCTATGTTTTTGTGACACATAATAATGACATTCATTGTGGAGAACTGGCACATGTACACACCCTTTTAACTTCCCTGTCCTCCCCTCCTGATTCCTCCATTCACTGAGCCCCTTCTCATCTCTACAAAGTTGCTCTCCTTATTTCCCAATAGAAGTCTTTTATTTTATTCTTAAATTATTTGTTAATGTCAATACTTTCACATGAAAGACTATTTTGTTTCTTTTTAATTTTTAGGGAGTGATTTTGAAGACAGTGTCTCATGCTTTAAGTTAGGCTGGCTTGAGGCTCACTATGTGTCCCAGGAGCCTCAAACTCAATGCAGTCTTTTGAACTCAGCCTCTAGAATGCTGCAGTTATAGTCGTACACCATTATGCCCCAGGCTCTTTAAATTATTTATAATTTCTGCTTGTCTTATAAGAGATATATAATATTTAACCTTCTGTATCTGACTTATTTCATCCAATATTATGACCACAGAAGCCATTAATTTCCTAAAAATGACTGCAATTTATCCTTCTTTATGACTGACTAGCACTCTAGAGTGCATACATACCACATTTTCTGTATTCATCCGTTTCACAGGCACAGAGGCCTCTTCCAAAAAGTATCTCTTATGAGTTGCACTGTTGCAAACATGGGTGGCCATGTATCACTGTAACATGATTTCTTTAAATCTCCTGAGAAGATACCCAGAAGTGGTTTAATTGGGTCAGATGGAATCTCTATCTTTAATTTTGTGAAGAATTATCATTCTGATTTCCATAGTGACTGTCTTAGTTTACATTTACCGCCTACATGTAAAAGGGCTCTTTTTCCACACAGCTATGCCAGAAACCGTCAGGCTTCCTGTCTTTCCGGCCTTTAGATTTACACTGATACTCAAGTGTTGGCAACACCAATGCTTAGATTGCACACTCTCCCTGGAGGGAGAGCTCCCGGGCACGTAATCACAGGAGCTGATGTCCTGTGTCACGCCCCTCGGTACAGGCACAGACTCACACCCAACATCCTGTTGGTTTTTTCTTTGAGAATCATGGGATAATAAAGTTAGCATAATCCTAAAAGAATTATACAAGAAATAAAAATTATAGGCCTATCACATGAATACAAACTAAAAATTCTCACAGACAATCAACATTTAGGGCTAATCAGTCACAATAACTCTTATGTGAAGTTCAATATTGGTATCAATTTATAAATCACCAAAATGATAACATAAAAGGGATATTTAAAAAGTTCCATAATGTAGAATGAACATGTGCTAAAACTGAATATTTATCTGTGGTTAAACATTAGAAAAAGACAATATCACATTCTGATTCTGTTTACAAGTGTATATATCATAATTACAATGCTGAATGGTAAATTTCTAACCATTTAGAAATAAGCCAAAGAACCTGCTATTGTCAAGTCCAATCATTATTTCTCATAAATATATGCAATAACTTAATATGTTGGCCAGGAATTTAGCTCAGTGGTGCAGCACCTACCTGGCAAGTGTGAGGTCCTGAGTTCAATTCCCAGTACAAAAAAAAAAAAAAAAAAAAAAGGTAAAATGTGTAAGGAGGATTAGAAAAAATGAAAACAAAAGGAATTAAATTAGCATCACTCAGAGATAATATTCCTTCCAATCTAAAAGCACAGTAATGATACATTGATTTAGCAATTAAGTTTGCAAAGATGTTTGAATTTGAAATTTCAGTTTTAGATAATGGTCCCAGTGCCCTGCAGGTACAGCAATACCCAGGTGACCTGGCTGCAGTCACTCATGCCTCCCTTTTTGCTCTATAGGGTTAATGCAGACTTGGAGGCCTTGAGAAAGAGCTTTCTACGATTGCACTAAGTGTGCAATGTGGCAGTTAATAATCGCCAGGCCTCTAATAGTATCTGCGGAAAGGTACGCCAGACCACATCCCTGGATTCAGTAGGCAAAGCCAGTTCAGTGGATGCAAAGTGTAGTTGTGGCTGATATTTGAGATACATTCACTCACATGGAGCAGGGTCCACACAACCAGGCAGCCAGGCAGCAGTGAGTAGGTGTTAGCAGAATTCTTGGTGCTGCTACCTTTACAAAATGAATCTGCATTATTAATTCTGGCTAATACAGTTGTATTAGCGAGGAGAAAGTGGCTTCATATGGAGTTAGCAAAACTGCTTTTCTCTTGCTATTTGTAGTTCTTGAAATTACTACAGAATATGTTGCACATGGGTGCCCTGAAATGCAGAGAAATGCTACAGAAAAAACTAGGCTCAGTCCTCACTCTCTAGAGCAGAGTGTTTTACAGTTCTTTGGCTCAGTGATTCACATACTGCTCCAGGTATAAAACTTAGGGCAAACTTTTTGTGCGTTACTTCAATTGTGATGTGAAGTGTAGCAAGAATGAACAAGATGCTATCCTCCCTGAAAGTATTTCTGGTGCTTTATGGTCTAGATTACTAAATATCCTAGGCTTCATTTGTTTGTGTTTTTTGTTTGCTTGTTTGTAGTAATACATTTGTTTGTTTTGCTGACTTGTGTGAATTTCTGCTTTACTGGACTTGTACTCTGGCAGTTGGGTTTACGCAAAACTCTGCTGGCTGTGCCTGTGCGAAGCTTCCTGCTACACTGAAACTGAGTTTATCCAAAACCTCAGGCACCTGCATTTATGCGAGCTCTCCTTTTGGAACTGAGCACCAGTAGAGTGACGTGACAGAGAACTTGCTCCTTTGCTGAGTTCTGATCTACTTCAGATGGCACATATTGGATGATAGCTTCAGTGTCCTTTGCTCATTGAAGAGGGAATTAATATAAATTAAGACCAAGTCAGACCACATCCATCATTTCCTCAGGTCCCAGATATTGAAAGCAAAGGGTTATACCAGCCACCCTAAGTTACACAGCTCTCAGTTTGAGGTGAGTACATTCTCCCAAAGCACTGACTATGGTAACAGTTTTTGCCAAGATTTTCTGCAAGCATATTCTGAAAATCTAGTTACAAGTGAAAAATAAGGGATATTCTGAATAAGGACTTCATGAGCTAATACAAGAGTGTGGATTCTTCGATGACTTGTAAGGACAGTAAGATAGGTGTTCCTTCAGGAAAACAAAGATCCCATGTTCTATGGCATATGCAGAAGCCACCTAACATTGTGTGGCCACAAACTACTGAAAGTTCTTTCTCATCAGTTCTCAAGGTCAGTGGATGCTATGACAGCTATGAGGAGGGCAACAAGCCTGTACCTGAAGTGATCATTCACCACTGGGAAGGGATATATGGAAAGAAATTTAAGAGTTGGCCTCAAGTAGGACATTATGCCCTTGTCCCCTTTCTGTTGACCCTACACTGTCCTCATCATGTGAGCCTGGATTTAAATTTCTATCTGCCACCTCTGCATGGGTCATGACTAGTCTAAATACTTAAAGAATTTGGAATGCTCTCAACTTCATTTTACCTCTAATTTATATATTATTGTAAGAGCAAAGACAGAAGAGACTCTGTTGAATAACATGTCTGTTGAAAACACATACAAAATTATCAATGAAATATTATCAAACTAAAGTCAGCTGCCCGGTAAAACTTTCTTACTTCATGGCTCAGTGAGATTTTTCCCTGCGTGAAAGGGTGTTCAGCGTAAGACAGCCAACCGATACTACACATCACATTAGTGGAACAAAAGACAAAAATACATCATCATCAAATTAATTCAGGGTACTCATTTGAGAAAAGCCAACATCATTGCATGATAAACAGTGCCCAGCAAACTATGAGTAGCAGGAGATTGTCTTGACATAAAGCAATTCACATATGAAAAGTCCCACAGCTGTGCAACAGTTAAAGACTAAAAGTGTTTCTCATTATATCAGAAACAATGCCTCGCTCACCACTTCTATGCAACATAGTACTGGAGCCTCTTGCTAGAGCACATAAGTAAGACAAGAAAAAAATAACAGAAATAGAAGAAACCCATACACTTAAAAAAGTAGTATAATTATCTCAGCTTGCAGTTGACATGATCAATGGCATGTTTTTTGGCAAAAGGTTATAGATACACAAACCGTTAAAACTAATTATGGCAAGACTACATAATATAAAATCAATATATAGCATTCAGTTCCACTTATTTATATTTATAATGAATCCCCCCAAAATTAAGAAAGGAATCCAGTTTATAGGTGGAAAAAGTGACAAAATATTATAAATAAGTTTAAACAAATAAGTAACTACTTTGGCAATAAAAACTACAAAACCTGTTAAAATAAATTGAAGGTGACACAAATCGAGCCATCTATGTTCCTAGTGTAGAAGACTATTTGTCAAAATATCCACACTGAAGCTAAAGACAAGTTATCACAATATATTAATTCACAATTTATTAATACAATGAATTTTTTATAGAAATAGAAAAGTAAAGTCCTAAAATTAATATTCATCAGAGAAGACCCTGAATAACCAAAATTATCAAGAGCAGATTAATGTTCATCTCTTCAAATTCTTCAATTCATGATACATTATACTTTATAACAATAAAAAGAATTTGGCTTTTAGTGACCAGACATAAAGACCAATGCAACAGAATACACAACCCAGGAATATTTTGAGGGAGAGAAGGTGTCAGGACAATGACTATGCAATAGGAAATGATAGTATCATTGATGATGCTGGATAAAAATGTCCAATCTTTTGAAAACAGGGTACAGAACCGGTTTCTGACAGAAAACATATAAGTCAACTGAAAAATTAATTAAATACTTAAATAAAGGTCTTGAAACTATAAACTCCTACAACAAAATTAGGGGACAATATCCATAACTACCCTTGGCAATGATTTCCTTGATGTGACACCAAAAGTGTATTTTGAGGGACTTCCGGGAAGATGGCGACAGGGTAAGCAGCAGAGAAAGATCCTCCCGAAGGATCGCCACCCAGACACTGGAATATAGTGACATGAGAGAGACAGGAAGGAGAGAAATGAGTACCCTGAACCCAGGAAGGATCTGAAATGAGAATTGAAGCCCTCAGAAAGACGAAACAAGACCTCTCCTGGAGGAAAGGCTTGGAGGGCCACCATGGCACAGTTGGAGGAAGAGGAGGCAGAGAAGGAGGGAGTCAATGCTCCAAACACACCCTCAGCCCACGCCATCATTCCAGCACTCACAGCTTCAACTTCAGAGGCCCGTGCTCACGGGAGCCTCCCAACTCAGCAAGGGGAGAGCTGAGTTCTGAGGGCTGGTCCAGGATCAGAATGGAGAATGCACAGCCTGGAAAAGAGGCAGCAGCAGAAAGGAAGTGTTGTTGAACCCATTGTGAAGATGAGAAGTTACAACAGCCACTAAAAGAGAATCCTCACTCTGCAGCAACTTTTCTAATCAGTGCCCAGAGACAAGGCAGAGTCAAAGCAACCAATACCCAGCCCACCACACCCAGCTCTGTGCCTGCCCACAGGCTGTGGTCCCCTACCTCTCCACTGTGAGAGCAACTACCAACAGAGTGCAGCAGAGAGCAGCGACAGCGACCCCAGGGCCACAGTAATTCCCAGGGATCCAGCCAAAGAACCAATAGGAACTGGAGCACAGCAGTAAGACAGAGCTTCAGAAGGAGGTGGACCACATGACCCCACCCCCTTCTCACTCCAACACCAAGCAGGAAGCACGAGCTGAGTTACTGGGCTTCAGGTTCTATCCTAAACTCCCTCTCTGAGCACCTTGAGTCTTGGTGGCCTGAGCACTCAACACGTGTCCCTGACAGCAATGGGCTGAGTCTGCGGGCTTCAGGACTCAGCCTAAACTACTAATATGAGCACCAAGAGGGACTTCATACTACTTGCATGTATAAACCTTGTTTAAACCCATAGTGAAAAATTACATAAAAAGCAGCAATCCTGGAGTCTGAGAGACAACAACATACTCTACACATGAGACCCAAGAAAGTTCTCCAATTCTCTTCTAGAACTAATAACTAAACTTAGTACACACTCTGGACTACCACAGTGAGCACAGGTGGGGGGAGACCTCATGTCACTTGTGCCCAGCATCATAAGTTCACCCAATACCCAACTGCAAGGGGCGGGGAGAGGCAACACTGGAGATTGAGGGGTGGGAGGAGGAGAAGACCTGGAACTGGGGTGCAGACCCGGTTCTCCAGCTGGGTGGGGACAGCCTCCAAAGAGTCATAGGCGGCCTGCAGGGAAACACTAGTGGCCTATAAGGGGACCCCAGGGACCTTGCAAAAGGGAGCTCAGTAGCCAGATGGGGGAGGGCTTCCCTCCAAGCTACATAAGAAACCTGAAGACCTGGACTGGGGTCCCATGGCACAGTGACAGGGCAGAGCCTGGGGGCCCATGGGGGCAACCCTCTGGACTTGACCAGAGGGTGACCCTGTGGACTTGATTAGGCCCCTGGCTGATATGGAGCCTAGTGGTCTGCCTGGGAGATGCTGAGGACTCAATCGGGCCTCTGGACGTGCTATATCGAGGCAAAACCTGGCAGTTGGCGGGATAACCCCACCTACTCAACTAGACCTTGATGGCCTTGAGGGCTTGTCATTGGGGGCTTGACCACAGTGAACCTGGTTCCCTGCCTATCTACTGTCTTTGAGTATGAGTACTTTTCCACCTCCTGCCATAGCAATTTGTGTACACCGATATTTGCTACAGCATAATTTGAAGCAGCCATGTCTCTTCCCAGTGTGAGAGGCCGAGGGAGTAAATAAACCCAAAAGTACAGTTATTATCAGAGGGAAGATTACTGATTGGGTGGTAGAACAACAGAGATGAGGGTGGAGAAAATTGATTAATCAAACAAGCCATCATCTGTATAACTGAGTAACAAACGTGAAGGTAACATTATGTGTTAACAGCATCCAGCGTTAATTCCCTACTATCTTCTCTATAATTTTGTATTTCCTCTATTGTTTTTGTGTTTTTCTGGTTTAAACGTCTCCATTATTTTATCTTTAAAATAAAAATAAATAAATTAGAAAAAAGGGGAAAAATATTTTAAAACATCAAATGTCAGTAATAGATGTGGAACAAATAAGTGCTCTGTACAGCAAAAGAAATAATAAGGGGACCTCCTATATTTTTGATGACTTTTTAATAACCAAAATATATAAGAGATTCTCTTATGCCTCAAAAAGAGTGAAAAAATGAGTGAAGTATTGTAAAGAATATTTCACCAAAACAAACATACAAATGGCCAACAGCCATATGAAAATATTTTCTGTGTCACTAATTATAAGAGAAAGGAAAACAAAAACCACAATAGGATATTTACTAACACCTTTTAGAATGGCTCTTATCAAAACAGAGCACATCTCAGAATATAAAGTGAGGACGACCGTGCTGAGGACCTGGAACGCGTGTGCAGTTGGCAAGAGTGTAAATGAGTGCAATCACTTTGGAGAACAGCATGGAAGTTCCTCCAAAATTCAAAAATAGAACTAGCCCATGATCCAGCAATCTGACTGCTGGGCATTTGTCCAAAAGAATTTAAAACAGGATCTCACAAAGGGTTATGCACTGTCATGCTCATTGCAGCATTATCCACAATTGCCAGGAGGTAGGAACAACCTAATTATTCACCAAGGGGTGAATGGTTAGAAAGTGTGATGCGTGTATGCAATACAACATTTAAACGAAATGTAACCTTGTCATATGCTACAACACGGATGAACTTTCACAATGCTATGTTAAGAAAATGAAGCTATCTACAAACATTTCATGATTGTACTTACATGACACATCTGCAGAAATCAAATATATACAGAATACAGTAATTTTGCTAAGAGGGGGAGTAGAGAACAACTGTGTGATTAATACTATTAGTACAGTTTCAGTTCATGAAAAAATGCAAGTTCTGTGGATAAAAAAATGATATGTAATTAATAATAATGCAGTATACATTCAAAATTTGTTAGTAAGATAGCCTTTATTTTATGTATTTTAATACAGTTGTTAACAACAGCTAAAATATATTATCTAATCTTTAGGTGAACTGGAGCTTTAGTTATACTTTTTTTTTTTTAAACTTTCTTTTTTTTTTTTTGGTGGTACTGGGAATCGAACTCAGGACCCTGTGCTTGCTAGGCAGGCGCTTAATCCACTGAGCTATATCCCCAGCCCTAGTTATACTTTAATAAGAGATAGTATGTCAAATTCTTGAGTAAAGGTTGTGTTATAATTAATAGGAATATATTCTTCTCAGATGACACAAGCTTTAACACCTAGGAATGAATAAATCCCATGGTTGGTGATTTACTCGCAAAAGATTCAGATGCAAAAATGTGTGTATGCATGTGTTTGTGAGCATATAAACTCATATAATTCAATGCTGGTTTTTTTTCAATTGTTTTCAGTTCAATATTTTATAAGACAAAAAATAGAAAATGTAGAATATTATTGAGAAAATTAAAGCAATAACTGGCACGATCAGATTCTGTGCTTTGGTACATTTAATCTAAGGGGATTCATTTCACAAAAAGACAAACCATGAATGGAAGGTCAGGGACTAATTTCCTCTGATCTTGTGAAGCTTAAGCTTCAGGACCATTTACTGAGGGCTCCTTCCAAAGGCCTGGAAGAAAATTGAGCAAATATTTTTTCCTATGATTTTATTTTAACTGTAAAAATATAACCTTTTATCTACATGTGGTTATGGCTGCCATCATTTTTCACTTAATGCATTTCATTTTAAGTCCACTTACCCTGGAGTATCATGGGCATTTGGGGGATTCTGTTAAGGAAAATTCTAACTTAAATTTCATGATATACTCATTGTGGTTTATAGCCATTTCATTCTACAAAGAATTATATGATAGTTGGCCTAATTCAAGACATTTTTCAGAGATTCTTGTGCAAGCCCCTGTGAAGATTTGATTGACATCCAGACACAAAATGTGGAGATGGAAGGCAAGCACTAACTACATAGTCTGGCTCTAGGCAGATACGGGAAGTGAACAAAAATGCTAGGAGAAAAGTACTTATCATCCCATTCTCCTAGTTCAAAACGTCATAGAGTGAGTAGAACATGTAGAATAATTCAAAGAATATGCAGATGAAAAATACACTTGAAAAAGTTGGTCAGTCTCAGAAAGTACAACAAAAATGTTAAACAAAAGAAACATTCTTTAATTTGTTAATATTTTACTTAAACTTTTTATTTCTTGCAGTTTCATTTGTATCCTATTGGTCTGTTTTCTCTCATTGTTTTTATTTATTTATTTATTTATTTTGCGGTACTGGGGATCGAACTCAGGACCCTGCGCTTGCTAGGCAGGCACTTATTCCACTGAGATATATCCCCAGCCCCTTGTTTTCTCTCATTGTTAAATAATTCATTTTTATAAACAAACAAGAAAGAAAAGAAAGAAAGAAAGAAAGAAAGGAAGAAAGGAGGGAGGGAGGAGTGAGGAGGGAGGGAAGGAGGGAAGGAAGGAAGGAAGGAGGGAGGGAAGGAAGGAAGGAAGGAAGGAAGGAAGGAAGGAAGGAAGGAAGGAAGGAAGGAAGTCTAGTCACTACACCATAGTCACTTCCCACTGTGGCATCCACAACGTACCAAGCACTAGCAATATTTTTACCCAAGTTCACATTTCACGGCTATGCTTTCTTTCAGGTCAGCGATTACTATCCCTGCTGTAACAACAGTGAGCTGTCCAAGTTTCAGCTTAAAAGCCACCTGAATTACAAGTGTATTCAGTTTGTTTATAGGTCCTACTTTGCACCTTCCTGCTGTGCCACTGACCTTACTAGTTTCCCAGGGCAGAAGTATTAATGCATTGATCCTGAAAGCAGACACACATTCGACCATTTAGGACCAGAAACTGAGGGTGAATTATGGGACCTGATGTTCCCGCCTCGCAGTTTATCTAGCTACCATTAATTCAGATATTTCTCTTAATCCCTGGTTCGTGTCTAAAGGTGGAATATCAGTTCAAATTCAGCACAGAAAACCTCTCTACTCCAGGTTCAGCTGTACTTATTTCTTGAATAGGGGTTCTATTTCTAAGATTTGCATTACCCTCAGCCTTCCTATCATGAAGTCAACTTAACCTGAGAATGTCACTGGGGAACCACATCTGTAATAGGGAGCTTCGGACCTGTCTGCTTATGAAATCAGCCACATTACCACCATAGGTCTCTTTATATGTGTCCTCCGTTCTCCAGCCTCTCTACAGAAACCAGGTTTCGCACATGGACTGCTTTCCCCACCCCACGCCCTCACACTGGCCATGCCCAAGTCCAGCATTAGCTGAGTGTTGTCCTATAGCCACAGAGGCTCATTTTGCCCAATGTGTTTGTGAACTTTTCCACAACTCAGTGAAATGTGGGCTTTCCAGAATGACAGAGACGATTTCTGTTTTCTGATGTTTTTATAGCCCTGTTCCTTTGCAATATAGATATTTTTGAGGTGTGTCAAAAAATACTAAATGTGTCATGAGTTCTAAAATGATTAAAATTCATTTTTGCAACAATTTATAAAAATTGTACTGGATTTGTAAGTTTTCTGAGGCATGATCCTATTCTTTCTCATATGGTGTCCTCTGCTCCAGCTGGAAGGTAGAGAGAAGGGTTTGATAGGAGAACAATAGAAAATTTTCATTTTTCTTAGGTTCACGCAAAATCAGTGTCTTCTCTACAGTAAATATCTATGCACCTTTCTTCACTGTGTACTTCACTGAACAGTGTGAAGGGTGAGGTGCAGATCAGGGTGTGCAGAAAAGAGGAGGGATGCGAGTGTGCACTTAATGACTGGGACAGGCTACCAAGAGTTCAGGTTCCGCACTCGCTCTTCTGATCTGCAGCCCTTGTCTTTGGAAATTGCTGTGCATGAACATTGTGTTCCAACTAAAAAGTCGCTTTCTGAAGGAAAATAGGGTTTCCACCCCTACTCCACGTCAGCTCTCTTCTCTTGATTTTTTCCGAGTCATCTACAGCATTATCAAATTATTTCCGGTACTGCTGGTAGAAATTTTAGTATGACTCTCAAATATTTCCACAAACACTTAGCTGAACATAAGTAATTCCAACATGGTATCGTGAACTCTTAATTTGGATCACTAAAATTTGGATTTTACTTGTATGGTACCAAAGTAAGAATAGGGAAAGAGTTAGAAAAACAGTGTTACTTTGTACGCCATAAGTGTCTATCATACATTGCATATTGTCAGAACCTACACGCAATGGATGCTTCAGTAGCAGGAGGTATTGAGTTCTCCAGCTAATTTAAATTTGGTGGAATCCTGAATTTTCTGGTGCTATTCCACCTCAGTTGAGTGATTTCAAGGTTTTCCAAACCTTACATGGCTATTTTAAATATATAACTGCTGATCATGGATGGATATACTGTGTGCACTTGAAAGTGGGTGAGAACCACACTTAAAAGTAGCTTATAGGAGAAGATTCATTACCGATATTCTTCTTTCCATTCTTGAGAGTTAGCATGACTGTCTCATTGTAGAGAGATTTAGTGCCCTATTTTACATCTCCAGATTACTACAGCAGTCCAATAGTAACACTTTTAACCAACCATGACACTACAGGATGTAAAACATAAACAAAAAAGCAAGAATAACTAATGCCTACTAGGAAAATAAGTCCTATGTACATGGTATTATGCAGATATCATGTTGTCAGAATGAAACAAAATGTCATAACCACCATCCCTCTTGGTGTTGAAAACTATTTTCATTGAAAAAAGTTTTTTAGTAGTAATAAGCAAGATATGTAATGAACTTAATGCAACTCATCATAGTATATATAATATCGCTCAATTATTAGATTATACTATTATGTTCAATTATGTCAGCATTTTTAAATGAAAGCAATAACTTTTACAAAGGACAGTGCAAAGAGCAAACCAATGGAAGATTCTTCCTGTACGTATTTAAGAAATCTCAATATTTTTGATATGTATTGTCTAATTAATTTACTCTTGTATTGCCATTTTAATTTAAAAATTTATAGTAAGTTTTGTATAAAGTATGTATTTGTAATCATTGAGATGCAAATTTAAAATGAAATTCCATAACTTCAGAATATTTAAAATTATATATTTAGTATACACATTTCTGATGTTCAAATGAGGAAATTTTTATATAAAGTTAATTTTTATATACTATTAATGTGTGAATTATCTTTGCACATTGTAACAATCAAGGAAAGAAGAAAACCTGAGCGTGCTGTCCATGATTTGTATTTTGGTTCCATTTCCTAACATACAGGTCAATTTCACTGTGTTGTCTTGTTTTAAAAAATGTTCTGTAATGTATAGAATGATAAATGAAATGGCATCTCTCATTTTAAAGGTGAAGCTGGGAATACACAAAAGCAGAGGGAAACACAGTGGGGTCTGTGCCTTCTACTTTGTAAGTATTCTTATACAAAGGGTGTGTGTATGTGTGTGCTATAGTAATTGTGCAGATTGAACTGTATAATCTCTAATTGATATTTTTTATTTAGGCATCCATAATTTAATGAAGACAAATCTTTAAAGAAAAATAAAAACTTGGAGTGTACAGTAAGGAATATTGAAATTCTTTTCATAAAATCTGTCAACACCTAAAATAACCCAACAATGAGGATATTTTACTATCATGAGACACTCCACAAAGTCACCCACGATTGCACTCTGATTGTGAAGAACTGTTGGTTATGCCCTGCTGGCTCCTCCTGAGTTGGGCACTTTGCTGTTATAGTTTCTTCTTACACCTTTATTAGAGACATTGAAATCCTTTCTCTAAATATCTGCTCATGAAAGTTTGAATATTTTTTGGAATATATGCGTATAGAGGCTTCATTTTATACCTGATTATTTTCATTAGAAATTCACTTATAATCATCGGATCACATGCAACTCAGTACATTGAAGTTCTGGGGGCATATCTTTAATTGTTCTAGTTAGTAATGAATTGTGATGTGTTATGGTTGATACATTGTGTCAACTTGGGGAGTCTAGAGGTTTGACTGAGTGATTCAGCAGGAACCCAGGGTGCTTACTTTGTGTACATCCTGAGCCTGTGGAAGAGGAGGGCATGGAGACTGTGTGAGAGCTACACGCCCCCTGCGTGGGGGTAGGCTGTTTACAATGTAAGGGAAGAGAAGAGGCTGCGTGCAGCCATTCCTCCCTTTTGCTGGTTGTTTTGCTGTGCTCTGCTGCCATGAACAGTTTGCCCTCTGCCATGTGCCACTCTGCCTCAGAACCAGCCAAGTATGGGCTGAAGCTGCCACAAACTGTAAGCTAAATAAACTTTTCTTTCCTTCATTTTGAGTGTTGGGTATTTTGTCTCAGCAATGAGAATAAAGTAACCAAGACATGATGTGAGGACAAGATAAAAATGGCTAAACAGAAATAATTATTTTATGCATGTGAAACTACGTAAAACTGATGCAGGTCAGTGCAGAATTATTTATGAGAATGATAAGAAATATACAAATTCATAGACATGATTCTGAAAAAGATAAACAGCAAAAAATATATAAACAAAACAAACAGGGTTCTTTAACAAATATCTAAACACAATAATACATCAAAACTTAAAGTATTCAGTTTACTACTTTATATTTTGTTCTTTCAAGTAGGTGTACAAATGTCAAAATAAATGTAGAAAAATTATATACAACATGATTGAAATTAATGTCATAATGGGCTATGTTTGCTCATAATTATTGTAAGGAAATTGTCGTCTATTTTTCTCTGTAGAAGAGCATTATATTTTAATGTTTTCATGTGGAATGGCTTCTCAATCTCTATTGTGTTTCCTTAATTTTATACCTCAAAAAAGAGACTCATAATATTGTACTTCACAGTCCTGGAGGCGTTATATTTGGTCTAATCCTAACAGAGTTGATATTACAGGAGATTTCTGGGCATATATGAAATATATATATATCACACTAGAGCACAGTCAATTACAGGGACTAAGCGAGCAGTCTATAGATGATGAAAATTTTATATTTGATTATTGTGCATAATTTTTAAACTTAAAACTCAGACAATCCTTTGCACCTGGTTCTAAGTACCTTGGTGAGGGCTGGGGATATAGCTCAGTGGAATAAGCGCCTGCCTAGTAAGCGCAGGGTCCTGAGTTTGATCCCCAGTACCGCCAAAAAAAAAAAAAAAAAAAAAAAAAAAAAAAAAAAAAAAAAAAAAAAAAAAAAAAAAAAA
>PVLD010000609.1:0-117470 GCA_004027595.1 Dinomys branickii | reverse complement strand
TCTTTCAATATAATCTTTCCTACTGTAAAACTCTGAGCAAATTCTTAGAAAACACTGGCAAGTACTTGTCATGACAGGTAATATATATGCTATTTTCAAGTGCACTTGTAAAATAAATAAGGAAATATAAACAGAAGGACCCAGAATAAATGCTATTTTAACATTTCTTTTTTAAAAGAAATTAGGATAATACAAAGTAGTCCAGCTCACTGCGTGCACATGTGGAAAAACACTCAAGCTTAAAATGGAGTCAAGAGAAACTTAAGCTCGTCCGCTTTTATAGCAGGGTGTTCCCATAGAGTACAATTTTCAATTAGTGAACATTTTAAATGTAAATAATTCTCAATGGTGAATTATACATGGTCATATTTGAAACGTAAGTGGTGATAGCAATGCATTGTTTTGAACCAATTAAAAATGTTTTTATGGCAATTCAGCAGCTTAGGCTGTAACACAGTAGCCTCAGTTAGCACTGTCTTTCATCAGGTATTCGAAGATTCAGCCTTGTTTTGAGAATAATTGCCATTCCTGTTTCGGAGGAGAAATCCCAGTTTGAAAGCGTAAGTGGTGTTTGCGATCATAAGTCAGTCATGTCAAGATTTTTCTTTTAAATGCCAACAGAAACTTCAGTCAATTCTAGACATATGTCAGTTCCAAATTTGTCAAGAAAACTCCACAATAAAATATATTTTCACTGTAATTTTCCTTAATTCATCTAATTATTTTGGCTTAAAAGGCAATTTCAAAAGATTTTCCTGCCTAACTAGCATTACACAGACTTATTATTTTCTATTAGTACATGCTTGCAGTACATAATGATTACATAAAGACAATAATTAAAAACACATAATAAGATGGTTCCTTTGCTTTTGTGACATATAAGAAGGCAAAGAAATACTTTCACATCAATTTGGAATACATCATTGAAATGCTTAGGAAAAAGAGATTCTGTTTATATTTTAGCTCAGAACTGACAACATAAATTTTGTAGCATTTTTCTTTTCTCTTAGGCTACCGCATTATATAAAGAAAGATAACTAAAATTACAACACAAAGCATGAGGTGATTTGAATGTTGACTATTCATAAACATTTTTCTCTCCAGTTATATAGCTCCATAGCAGAGCACCATCTGGGCAAGCATGAAGTCATGAGTTCACTTCCCAGTACCAAGGAACAAAACGTCTCAGATAAGGAGAATTTTCCATTCAAGCAAAAAAGGAAGGAAAACATACAGTAAAGCAAACAATTTTAAAAATAAAGCAGTAATTAATGTTAGTCATGAAATAATTTAGGTTAATTGCTTAACTGACAAATGCTTTTCCTTCTCTTTTTAAAAGGTGTCATTTGGTTTCTATATTTTCATGGGAAGTGTGTATTTAATATAAATTTAACTTACAAACTTTTTTGCTTAGACCTATTATAACCTATATAATATACCTTCCCACTTCATGTTTTAAATAATGCTATATTTTAGAAAACATATTTTACTATGTTGTACTCTTCAAGCTTTTTGATGCATATTTATTTCAAAAATAAACAGATATTTGAAGTTAAATTTCAAATTATGCATCCATAATAGTGTTTTTCTCAAGATGCACATTGTTTCTTTTCTGCAAATAACAACTCTACTAGATTTCATTTACATTTATTGAGTATTAAAATAAAGTTATTACTAAGTCATTTTATTTGCCAGATGTTGATAGGCTAATAATAAACATTTCTGTGCCTTCCAACCCCCCTTTGTTTTCTTTTTTTCAGCTGTGTAGATAATTGACAGAAGCATTTGCAAAATAATGTTTCCTATAAATACAGATTAGATTTATTAAATCATTCCTCTGAATGTATTTCTGCTTTCTTTTAAAAATTACTCTAGTTATAATTTATTTTCATTCTTTAATATAGACAAAAGTACTATTTCCATTAGAGGGTCATGCTGAGTACTGAACTCAGGGACTGCGAAGATAAATCTTTAGTCTTTTTTTTTTTTTTTTTTTTGAGGCTATGTATCACTAAATTGCTCAGGCTGGTGTTAAATTTGAAATTCTCCTGTCTCAGCTTCCTGGGTACATGGCGTTACAGGCATAGGCTACTGTGGCTGGCAGTGTGTTTCCTTTTAATTAATCAAATGGTTGTGAACCTGTCTCCTGTAACTTTTAATATGCTACACACTAAATAGCAACAAATGTGTAATTATTCCAAGAAGGAAAAATACTCTTCTTGATAGATAACTCTTTTTTCCAGCCAATTCAGATTACTGTGTTGAAGTTTAATGAAATTTAGTGGTTTAATATTCATTGATAATGCTTTTCATGAGCGACTTAAATTCTAACCCTAATGTACTGACACATCAAGTATACCAACAAATAAACCACAACTCCAGTTTACTATGAATTGCTATTGTACTACTATGTACAGTGTGTGAAAGAGGAATTTTGTCACCAATAGAATCAAGAAAAGAAGCAGAATAGCATTTCTTGATTCACATGATACTGTAGATGGTTTTTAAGAACTTAAGCAGCTAAATGCTGTATTAAGTACCTTTAATGGTTCAGATTAAAGGACCAATACAGAGAAATTTTCATTCCATGAATACGATGGCCTGGACTATTTAGATCAACTGGCACTGAAAATGAATAAAAATACTGCAGGATAGATTTCTAAAATACTTGTATAGCAAAATGAAAATGAGAAAATTCCCAATCTACTATTAAGAAAAACCAAGTGACCCCAGACAGGAGAAAAAAGCACACAATGGGAGTACAGGCATGTGCTACCGTGGCTGGCAGGGTCCTGCCCTGACAGTGTTTGTAAATCCCAAGACTAATAATTTTTCAGTGGGTCAAGACAGAGTGATATGAATCAATACATGAAGCTCATTCAAGAGGAAGAGTTTACAAGGCAAGCTGTGCTTACTCAGCTGCATTTTCGGCGGCCGTTTCCATTGTGGAAGTGTGTCCCCAGTGGAGTGCTGATGAGAGACAGCAGGCTCCTTGAGAAGTGACCCAGGTATTAAGAGGAATTAAAGCCTTTTCCTCAGGACTTGAGTACTTCATGTGCGAGCAGGTTTTTAATGCAAAGCTCTCCTTCCTTCTCACCTTTTCAGCTGATTCCCACTTGGCTTTGCTTCTCTCACAGGTGAAGCAGGAAGAAGGCCCTCACCAGGTGGAACTGCCGGGGCTTAGACCCCCCGCCACCCACGGAGGAGCCAAAATAACCTCTTTTCTTTAAAACACTCATTCTCATTTCTTCAAACAAGAGAAAATGGGCAAAGAACTCTGTATTTTTCCTCTGTCTTTTAATGTATAGTATGCGAAAGTATGCAGAAGGAATAAGTCTACTGAATGCCTTGACAGAGAAAGAACAATTTTACAAAAAGATCAGAAGCACCTAAAACTGTCAAGTGGAATTGATATATTCAATGTGCAAACAGAAGGCTGCAGTTATCAGCACCACGGGAAAAGTAAAGAACTGCTCACTTCTTGCACGTATTTACAAAAACAAGAAATTACCCTAAAGAATGAAATCTTTAATCTCAGAATTAAAAAATAGATGATCTCTGGACATGCAAAAATTATCAAATACATTAGAAGAAATTCAGGTTCAATTTAGCATGAATATTGCCTCCAAATTAGAAAAAAAAAGCATATGTCCTCAACCTAATGAAGACATTTATGAAAATATAGCATGATATCTAATAGAAAAGCACCAAATAATTTCTTCTCAAGATATGAAATGGGACAACAGTATCTTTATTTACCTTTTAATTTGAGCATTGTAGTGAGAGTCCTACATGCAGTAACAATGCAAAAGGCATTAGAAAACATATGCCACACAAATCATTCCATTGATTACAAAACCCTGTTCCTACCAGAGAGAGACAGGCACATTCCAAACGCGAATTAAGGAAGTCACAGCCACAGGTCAAATTTCCTTTTGTAGCAGCTGAAATCTAACCCCTACTGACCACTTTGTGATACTTAGAATAAATGGTGATCTGAAACCTTGCTGCTGACTCTGTATCAGGCAGGTTTCCCAGTGAACACTACTCTGCTGCTCATGTGCAACTAACTTGCTTAATTGCTTTGTTTATATTACAATGACAGAGTTCAAAAGAATAAAGTTAGTAATTTCCTTCAAGGTGGTTACTCAGATAGCCAGATATAGGCAGGTAAGATTGATCAAACAATTACACATTAACTATCCCTTTCAATAAACCAACAGAAATTAGTAGTACAGTTACCTTAGCTATCTTGTGTGCACATGTATATCCATATTTTCCCTTCTTTTTTTCTTTTTCTTTTCTCCATCCCAGTTGTTCTTTCCTATTTGAGCAGTTTCTTTCCTTCTCACAATATCTATTATACTTTTCAGATTTTATTTACTCTTTCAGGTTCTTTTATTAGGAAGGCAATAAGATGTTTGTGTATGTGAGTCTGATTTATTTCACTTATGAATATGGTCTCTAGTTGCATCCATTTGCCTATAAAAGCCTCTACATTATCTTTCTTCGTAGCTGAGTAATATTCCATTGTATAAAAATACATCTTTTTTATCGTAAACTAAGATGATTGACATTGGGGTTGTTTCCAAGATTTAGCTATTACAAATTGCGCTAACAATATGTAATATAACAACTATTCTTAATCTCCCAGCACCTTGTTATGAAAATTTGCATCATTTTTATTGTTTTTATGTTGGTTTGTTTATGTCTTTGCTTTTGTTTTTGTTATTTTCTCTTTAAAATTAAAAAAAAATATGTATCTGTGTATACAAAAATCCCTTATGTTTTACGTTAAGCAATATAAGTATATGGCATATATCTATTGGTTTATCAAAATGAACAGTGAATGCTTAAATGGGTTTTTTTTGACCCATTTTCCATGCTTATATCTGATAATCAGAACAACTAACTGAAGGCAAAAATACGCAATATAATAGCCATTGTTGAATTCCTACCAGCTTGTTTAATTAAGCTCTGTATCATTTCTAATTTTTATTACTTGTTATTGTATTTAATTGCTTGATCAATCTTGCATTCTTACATATGATACTCTGAGAAATTTCATTGAAAATAATAATATGTAATACAACAACCGTCGTTAATTCCTATCTTTTCGCTTGAAATCCTGTATCGTTTTTATTGTTTTTGCATTGTTTGGTTGTCTGCATTGTTATTGTTACCGTTTTTTCTCTTTAAAAAATAATTATTAAAATCATAAAACAGGAAATTTATAACAAAGTTTTGATCAAGTTCATGAAAATTAATCTGAAGTATTGTTTAAACTGAATACTTTTTATAAAATACGAATTTTTAATATGGCATAGAAAAGCACAAATTTCTTCTGCTGGAAGAGAAACTATGAAAGAGTTTCTGTACTTCCTGTTAGAAAATAACAACAGTCTCCATGTTGTTACTGGGTAAATTTTATGTGCTTTTTAAGACACATAATGCCAGTGAAGTTAGTGGGCTTCCAAAAAAACATGAAATCATTAGAGTAAGGACTTGAAAATATATCAGTAAAAAGCAGAATTATACAATCAAATTCTATCACAAATACTGAATTAAATATCCTATATGAAATATCTATGAGCCTTCATTAAGCAGCATAGTAAAGAATTCGCTAGCAGGAGCTGGTGGAGTTTGAGGAGTGCAGGGATGTTTCTTTATTGGGAAAATTACCAGTAAGGGTCATTATTAAATCTACCATAAGAACAAAAATATGGCTATTTCCATGCATACTAAAACATATTTGAAAATAACTAAATAACTCTTTTTAAGTAAAACAAAATGACAACAACGCACCCGTTTGTACAGATGGTCGCTTTCTCAGCATCACCCGATACGTGTGTTTCATAATAAAGGGCAGCATCGTACAAAAGGAGAGACGATCTCTATATATTATGTATAAAATTTCATAAAAGTAAAACCAAAAAGAACAACATATCTGTACAAATTGTGTTACAAGCAAGGATAAACAAGTCACAAAATGGGATGAATATATATTGATAATTCATGAAAATGACAGAAAATGCTTCCATTTATTCAATAGTAGATTACAAACAAATAGTTTAGTTGAAATAAAAATATAAAATGATGAGGCCCATTACTTCACATTGAGGCACATCTTCCTCTACGAACCCGTGACACTACCATTTCCAACAAACGATACAATACATTTTAGGAGCATTCCCACTTTCTGTCCCCAATTAGAAAATCAGTTCTAAGTTGGCAGGGTATTTTGCCTGTTTATTCATTTTTTTATTTATTTACTGACATTTATTTTACTTATACAATGTAGTTAATAAATATTTGCAGATGACTAATTAATAATTATGATAGAAACAGAAGTTTAGCTGGGCGTGGTGGCACACATCTGTAATCCCAGCACTCGGGAGGCCGGCACAGGAGCATTGTTACAAGTTCTAGGCCAGTCTCAGCTACAAAGTAAGCTCAAGGATGGTGAATTGCATTGTGAGACCCTGTCTCAAAAAAACAAAAAAATAATTTCATGAAGATGTGTTGGGCTTTTTTCATTAAGGCCAAAACCTCCATGTACTCCCTTTATGTAAGATATGAGCTATTTTGTAAAATGCAAATAGATTAACAAATAAAAATAACATTACATATAAATTATCCCACATGAGTATTCAAGAAGACATTTTGAAAATAATTTCTTAATGCTAGAAGAAAAATATGCCTTCTGATTTCCTTCTCAAGCATGCCAAATTACACCGTACAGTGAAAAATCTGAGACGTCACTTTGCTAGTTCAAAACCTTCAGATTATCTCTACTTTTGTCATCCTCTCCACTTAAAATCATTAATAATTACAATACTGTTCTTTTTCTAACATATTTTCCTCTGTCTGTTCTGTTTCCACGAAGGGACTCATGAGCACATTGCATAATTTTACACTTGAATCATATTATACTTTTCAACCCCATTAATTCCTCACAGGTTTCTTTTTAAAAATAACAAATGAATTCTTTTTTGTTATGAATTCTTGATAGTAAAAAAGAAATAATCCCTTGTCTTGGATCATGGAGTTCAGATTTTAAATGAAAATACCATTCTTTTACATGAAGCTCCCAGAGAAATAGTAGTATTCTTTTTTCTGCATTGATACCTTTGTATTTTTGTTGACTTTAGCATACTTGACTTTTACAATTTACATTTTGAGAGAAATTCTACAGTTTTTTCTATCCTCGTCAAATCTGCTATGTAAAAGTGATTGCTCTGTATGCTCCTTCTCGTCCTCATTCAGAGGCCTCAGCCTACTACATTTGCCTACACTGTATCAACTCATGAACGGAGCATCTTTTAATAAAATCTATTATTTATTCTAAGTAATATATATGTTTGAATAAACATAAAATATTTTAATATTTCATGATAAAAATGACATGTTGACCTCTTTATAAAATGAGACAAAGATATTACCACAAGAGATATTTTAATTTACTTAGATGGATAGAATAAGATCATTTAAAGGCCAGTAGCTTTAATTTTATTTGAACTCTTTACAAATATGATTAAGAAATTTTTAAAAAATGTTCTCATTCCTTTCTTTCTCTTTTCTTCCTTTCTTTTTTCTTTTTCTTCTTTTGGTCTTCCTTTTTCTTTCTTTCTCGCTCTCTTTCTTATTTCCTTACTCCCTTCCTTTTCTCCTTCCACCGAGGTTGTGTCCCTGTATATTGCCCAGACTGTCACAAATATGTGCTTAAGCAAGTCTCCTGCCTCAATCTCCTGATTATGGTAGGTGGGACAATAGATACATGCCACGATGCTGGACAATGATGTCGATATTTTAATGGCAGTTCCAAATAAAGCGAAACCTCATAAAATTAACAGCTCCCAAGCAGCAGAGAAATATAACTCTGATAAGTAATGGGTATAATTCACTAAGATTTTTTTTAAATGTTATACTTTTGCTTAACACTCCACAGCAAATCCCAGTGTTATATTGCAAGTTAGGAAAAACCACAAAGGAACTAACAAATAAATACTTAGTATTTAAATATGAGAAGAAATAATTTCCTTTTTCTAATAAAAATACTAATATGGCTGAAAAACTAGTGAATATTTTTATATTCATTAGGGAATATGAATGATTTCATATTCAAAGTATGAATATGAAATATGATTTTGATTTCTGTTTTTAATGGCAAACAACTCAAATATTGACATTCTTGCTCTAAATAGAGATTCAAGATTTAAATAACATTTTCATTCAAATAAAAGTCATTTGTTTGGGGAAAGTTTTTAAACTAGTATTTGTCAACTTCTCAGTATGCTTAAATTTCATAAGTTTATGTATTACTTATATGGATATCAGTATTATGGATAAATACGACTGATATTGATAGTTTACCAATTACATTGCTGAGTAACTAAATTTGGTAACATTCACTACATTTCAAATCCTTTACTAAATGAATTAATAATATTCTAGAAGATACCTACTTTTAAGAGTTATTGAAATAAACATACCGGGATGTCTGAGGTAAATATGCAAAAGAAAAGAATATTGATCCAGATTTCTCCAGTATCACAGGGATACCTTGAAATCACTGTTGGCCTTCTGCCATGGAGCCAGCATGGATGCTACATCTGAATGGAGGATTCACCTGTACAATGGTACATTCTAAACAGAGACCATAGGTTTGCAAAGCATGTCATCATCTTCAATCCCTTCATGAAAAGATTGTAATATCCATAGACATTTGAAAATTGAAACAGAAACTAAGTAGATCACTATCAACAAGGTCTAAATTTTTTTGGAAAAACTTGCATTGTCTTGCCTCAAAAGTTGTAGTATTAGAAAACATAAAAGCCTCCCCTTCGCTATAAGAATTGTACTAACATATCTAAAACAGTACACAATATCAGCTTACTACATGCTTTAAAATAGTGTGGTAAATTTAGTACAGGTTGAGAAACATCAAGGTATATTAGCGAAAATATAGTAAGAATTTATTTTCCTATGATTGTTCCAAAGGAGCATTTGGTGCAGATGTGTGATATGTCTGAGCTCCATTAGGTCTTTCACAGGACAATGATTTTGTTTTCCTTTATCTCTTTTTCTACCAAGGATTATACAGACAGGATATGGTTGAAGAAAACATATAGAGTCAAATTGTATATTACCATGCAAATATATCATCAATCACATTAAATGTAAATGAGATAAATAATATAAATAAACAATGATTTCTACAATGTATTAAAAATTAATGCTATTTAAAAGGAACACGAGGGGCAGGGATACAGCTCAGTGGCACAGCCCCTGCCTGGCAGGCATAAGCTCCTGAATTCGATTCCTGTTACCAAAAAAGAGAAAACGGAACAAGAGTTCATGTAAGGGTATTACGAGAGCTGGAGCTGTGGCTCAGCCTTTGCTTAATTGTGTAGTATTTGTGAAGCCTCGGGTTTGAGTCCTGGTACTGTAAAAAATCCAGACAAACAGAAGATACCCATTATTCAGATAAATTGGCCACAGAAATTTTAATCAAACAGAAATGTTGGCCACCTGGTTACAATGTACCATGGTGTGATTTCTCTGATAACTGAAAAAAAAAAAAATCATGAAGCATGCTGACTATAAAGTTTGATTTCATAAGAAAACTTGTTGTTTTATTTTCACATTTAAAAAATCCATTTTAGGTTTTATGTGATAGGATCAGATTTTTTGAGGTAGTGTATTTAATTACAAGCAATGTATTTTAAAAAATCATTTGTGGAGCCCAACGGTCCATGGGGGTGATCTCATGGGCTCAAATGGGCCCCTGAGAGCACCTCGTCAGGGCGGATCCTGGCGATCCATGGGGGCAACCTTGTGGGCTTGACCGTGCCCCTGGGAGGGTTTGGTCGGATGGAACCTGGAAGTCCATGGGTGTGGCCCGGCAGACTCAACCAGACCCCTGAGGGCTTATCAGTGGGGTGCTGACCATAGTGTATCTGGTTCCCTGCCTATGTACCATTCCTGAGGATGGGTGCTTTTCCACCTAGTGCCATAGTAATTTGAGTGTACCCATGTTTGTTACACCATAATTTGAGGCAGCCATGTGCCTCCCCAAAGTGAGAGTCCGAGGGAGTAAATAAACCAAAAGTACAGTTATTATCAGAGGGAAGACGACTGATTGGGTGGGAGATGAGGGTGGAGAAAACTGTTTAATTAATAGAATGAGCCATTATTTGTATAAATGAGTAACAAAAGTGAAGATATCATTATGTAATACAGCATCCATTGTTAATTCCCCAATATCTTCTCTGTAATGATGTATTTATTGTTTTTTGCATTATTCTGGTTTATACCTGAGTAACAGATGTGAAGATAACATTATGTAATACAGAATCCATCCCTACTATCTTCTCTATAATTGTGTAGTTTCTTTATTGTTTTTGCGATATTCTGGTTTATAAATGAGTAACATGTGAAAATAATACTATGTAATACGGCATCCGTTGTCAATTCCCTTCTATCTTCTGTACAATTTTGTATTTCTTTATTGTTTCTGTGTTATTAGGATTGATTTTTTTATTTTTAAAATAAATTTAAAAATTTTTACAAATATAAAGAAATCACTTAAAGTTATAAAAATTATGTCTATCGGTTTTATAACATTTTGGAGAAAATAAGTGTATCCGATCAGTTACTTTTTGGAAAACTCACCAACATTTTGATGACTGTTATGAATAATTCTACTTTTCACAGCTACAGAGGACAAAAGCTGAACAAAATTGCTGACATTACATAAAATAACATAAAAATCTACAGTTTTCCAATCAATATATGGCAGATAGATTAAAAAGAGCAGCAAAGTAACACATTAACACCTTTCCTAAAATTATATGCATGAAAACAAAATTCACAAATTTATAACAGTGAAAATACACTGAGCTTTTAGACAGAGACATTAAAGCATTACTTTTTAATTCCAAATTACAGTGTTTCTTTCACGTACCACCATTTCCATTCAGATAGAAGTTGACTTCATTTTTTTGGCAAGAGGGCAAAACAATCGAGTTTTGTTTGGTACTAAACACAATAGTTATTTTCAGACTCAGGCATGTGCTTAAATATCATAGGTTCCATTGAAAAATTTTAGATGTTAACTTGACTTGAAAAGCTCTGAGTTTGTTATCGATATGAAAAGTGTAATAATTTATTCCTCACAGAGTTATGAAAATTTGAGTGATGTATCCATGAAGAATTTAGCCCAAACCTAGGTAGGTTTATGAAGGAATAGTGCTATTGTTTTTGCTGTTTCTCTTTCTTTCTTGCTTGCTTCTATGCAAACATAGCTTCCTTGGGTAAGTTCTCTACTCCCTCAAATAGAGGAGAACATGAAGAATATTTCTTGCTTCTTATTTGAAGTTTAAATTCCTCTTATTGTAACATTTATTTTTTTCTATTGATCTAATTTGAAATCCCTTGGGACCTGTGACTTTATTTTTACCCAACTTTGCTCAGGACTACACAGTGAGACTAAAGCTGGGCACTAGTTTTGGAAAATAAAAGGAAATTTATATAATTTCTTCATATAAGATTATTCATTATATCCACATTGCTGTGAGATGACTCATTGTAATTAAAAGCAGAACAGGAGAGCATTGGCAGTAGATACCTAATTTTGCAACTTGTTGTCATTAAGACAACATAGATGCCAATTGATGGCAATAAGAAGACATTACTTTTTTCAGTTGTTAAGTTTTATATGGCCTGAAATAGGGGGAAAAGGACAAGAAAAAACTTGAGATCTATATTTTACTACATATGTTAGCATAAAATAAAAATACCAAACTCATTCTACCATTTTCAACATGGCTGTTTAATAAAATCTACAAGTCATCTTAACTAGTATTTTAGTCATCCCTATACTCCCTGAGTTCAATTATCTATCTTTCTGTGAAAGTCGATAACAATAATATAACATCATTTTTCAAAGGGACTTGTACATTACTGGAAAAGTACACTATTCTGAACTTTAACTATTCTCAAGTACAAGACTGAGTCAGAAAACAATAGATGCCTGATGAACTGCATTTCTAAAGTTTCTCTTAAATCACTTATATTACTAAGTTATATATATTTAGTACTTTGAAGGATGAGAGATGAAGAATCCAAAGTTCTGGAAAACAAAACTGCATTCATCTATATAACCACCCCTTAAGGTCTTGACAATTACTTTTACCTAAAGCACACATTGTGTCTGTCATACAAATATTCATGTTCTTGATTCAAAACCTTCTGATTGCAAATGTCAGAATTTGTCTACCGTAGTTCAATAGCGGCAGCCAGGATCTTCCTGGCAATCTAATTCTCTTTTTAAGTAATAGATTACTTCCTAAATAGCTAGGATTAGGCCTTTGTATTTTAGAGCAAAAAACAAGGCATGCTGAAGCAAAGATGTCCCTTCATTCTGTGTGTGAAACCACTGTGTGCGTTGTCACGCTTTTCAGCTCTCTGCATGTGGAACACAGCAGACTTTTTGTGCCATAACTTTCAAATGAGCTCCTTTATTGAGAAGTACATATTTTTATGTGTGTAGTAAAATGAATAAAATGAGTATAAGGGTAACATAATTCCACTTTGAAATAATCCTACTAGGAAAATAATTTATGTTAATTTGATATAATTTCCTTTGAAAACTACTGCAATATACTATACTATAAACGTACGAACAATTCCAAAGCAGAAATAGTAACATCTATATGGCTAAATTATTATAATCACTGATGCAAGCCATTATTTATCTGGTGTATTTTCATGCTGAAAATGGTGAACAGTTTCCCTTTTTAAAACAATTGACATAGAGCTGGCGATATAGTTCAGTTGCACAGTGCCTGCACGGTAGGCACGAGATCCTGAGTTCAATTCCTGACACACACAAAAACGGAAAAATATTGACAAACTTACAGTAGTAATTCTGTTTGAGACAACTCAACTGCTGTTGCAAACAATCATTTGTAAATGTGAGAAAACTGAGGAGTTTTGATTGCTCAAAGTGTTACCATGAAATTTGAAAATATCTGGCCTTTGGCAAAACAAAAATAACTGTACCAGATGAAGAGTTCATCCTGGGGTGTAGTGGATTCCTCTCCAGGTCGTTGGTGTCCTGAGAAAAGGGTGTACGAGGCTTACATAGTCAAGGCAGGGTATACAGAGTTTGAAGGTGGAAATGAAGGTGCTACATGGATATCTAAACATCCGGTCTAGGCTTTAAACTCCAAAAAAAAAAAAAAATCATTGCAATGTCTGTGCTATGAAAATCCGAGGGCAATATATTAAAAGGATGTTTGGACCTGGGAGACGGAAGAGCTCACTCCATCCACTCCACACATCGACCTGGTACTGCAGTACCTCTAGGAATGGTGTACCCCTCCCAGGGAACAACTGTGTTACCAAATAAGACAATAAAAAGAAAATCCCTCTTGGCTTCCTGACAGATTTAAACTGTCCCATTTTTTACCTGGCTTTTTACCAGATGTAAGTGATGGATCAGAAAGAGCATCTTTTGATTCATTGTGCCACATGTAAATGAAAGATTCAGAATAACATCTTTTCATTGGCCCTGCTAACATCCCAGATTCTGGTAAAAATGGAAGACTAAAAATAGCACTATTCTGACTGATTCAAGTGTACAGAAGCTGTAAGCCTGGTGTCATTATGGGCCCTGTGTTCTGCACACGTCCTTTCTTTTCAGGGAACATCCCACTCAAACTATTGACAATAAATTTTATGGCCTTCGATACATTCTTCCCAGTTGGTTATGCTGTTTACTCTAGGCCTAGTCTCCTACACTGATAAGACAAGGCTGGTTTATGATATTTGACTGATTTAAATTTCTTGCAAACACTCATCCAATTAGGCTGAAATTTGACTATTTTATACCTGACTTTATTGACATAGTGACAGGGGCATATTTACTGGGGATGCATTAAACCAAACAAGAAAAAGAATAACTCATATTTATGTTTAGTAATTCTATTAATATTCAAATTTTAACCCCTAAAAGTACTCAATTTTTAGTTCCAACATTACATTTATTTGTGTCATCAAAACTGGAACATGTTCCTTCGTGCACTGACAGCCACTACATCACAGAAAAGGTTTTAATTCTCCTTTAGAGTTGCTATAAGAAGAAAGGCAATAGGACTGACTCATCCAATCTTGCTTTCTAAATCTCAACAAAATATATAGCAGTCTCAAAATATAACTGTTTTTCTGCATATTTTGTGAAGTTTCTCTCTGTTATAGTGTTACTAAAGTACTACAAATAGACAAACTTGAACAGCACATATCTCTGTATCATCCATTCAAGTGGACAAGATAATGAGAAACAGAAGCTAAAAATCATGTTTGGTTACAGGAAATCTCTATACCCTGATTTGAGATTGCAAGGCACCATTTTCTGCAGAGCCAGGTCTTACCTGAGACTACAGTGAAATCTTTTATCAGTTATAGAAAACAAATTACTAAATATGTAAGTGCCTACCTTGATGTACTGCAACATATATTCATTCATACACTTACTCAATTACTGTGTAATTTATAAGTAACAAAACAACTCCACAAATGTAAATAAAACTATATTTAGAAAGTAAGTCATATTATACATAAATAACTGCCTTAGAGACTCACTTCTCTCTGATGTACCTTTTCTCCATATTTTTCTGCATTTAAAATTTTTTTCTTAAGTTGATTTTTTATATGGGGTTTACATAGCTGTCAGCCAGATGCACTAGATTCTTGTGTTTAAATAGCCATATAAATAAAAGTTAAAGTGGAAAATTGAATAATCAACTTTGGCTGGTCTGGCAATAAATATGAACTAACCAGAATAACTCAGCTCATTTCCAGAAGAGCCCTCGAGTCAGTCTCTGAAGTTGAGAACCAAGGCCCCATTTCCCACCCGTAATCATAAATACCCGAGCTCTCAAGGTTGACATAATTTGCAAAGGGATCATGAGTTTTGTCACATTTTTCCTTGGAATCCAAACTGCGTTTGTAGAGCTGTGGCTAGAAAATAGTTGCTCTGTGGCAACAGTATCCTCAGAGTGGTTCTGATTGACATATTCTGTGGATGAGACTGACTGGTAAACCTCAAGCATGTTTATGTTATCTAAGGCACCAAAACTGGGAGAAATTATTTCCTCACTGCTATTTTAGGGGAAGTGATATTTAGATGGAGAGAAATTATATTTATCAAAGTATAAGATCCCATGCCCATTAGAGCTCTTAGAATGGTGAACTTTGATCAAGTCCTCATAGGTTAAGACTTTAACCCTAGGTTAAAATGGAGTCAAAATATTAATTGGTGATCTTCCATGCAATAACATAGTTTGTACTAGTGGTAATTATCCAAAGGGAAAGGGTTGTGCTGTTATAGCATCAATGTCATGTATCATCTGGTAAACACTTCTGCATTCTAAGACAAACACACACACACATTTATGATGTTCAGGAATTTTCTTCTCCAGCTGTACACAAAATGTTCCTGTGTACAGCTATTATGCTATAGAATAACCCTCATGCTGCAAAAATGAATCCAGGAGAGGAAAACCAAGAGCTCTTTGCCATTGATGAGTGTTAATCAAACCAAGTACTTGATCTTGATTGTACACTGATGAGAAACATACAGTTCACATATTCAAAATTATTTACCCTAACTGGTATTGTCATAAAATATGTTGTCAGTAATGCAATGCCTACTTAGAAGCATAAGCAGCACTAATTTGTTATAGAATATGAATAGAAATTTTATAGATATATTAAAATATAATTACTATTGTTCTGCAGTGAAAATTGTGAATCATTCAGGAGATCCTTTGTAGATATAAAGGATCTAAAAGTATATCCATACTGGTCACTGAAATTCTACTATTTTGTGAAGCCTTCAGCAGAATTCTGCATTGAGGAAACTTTAAGATGCAGAAAGATATGTGATGGATTCAAGCCCTAAAATGCCCTATACACAGAACTTATAGCATCTGTTTTAGATACTTTCCTCATTGCTGAGACAAAATACCCAACACCCAAAGTTAAAGGGGGAAGAGGCTTATATAGCTGACAGTTTGTAAAGGTTTCGCTCCATAATCGGCTGGCTCCAAGGTGGGGTGGCATGGCAGAGGGACAACAGTTCATGGAGGTGGAAGATACCAAAAGAAACAACTCAGGAGAGAGACAAGCATGTTTTTGTCCCTTATACTCTACCCAGCCTACTAGGATTACACCAGTGCCAATCCAATCAGTGGACTAATCCAGCACTCACCTAGGTTTCATCCTAGCACCCTTAACCACAGCATTGCAGTACAAATGAATCACACACTTTAGATTAAACCTCTGAAAAAGTCATCTGATCACGTGAGGCTTTGGGGGCACATCTAGACATAAACCATTACAGAATCATTCGGTTGTATAATCCAATTACAATGCAAAGTGAGCCCAAGGAAGAAGCCGAGGGAGCTGTAACCACTAGACGTGCCGTGGGGTAGATTCATGCAAGTCCTAAGGGGCTCAGAATATGCTGCAGATTGCTTCAGATGTTGGCCATGGAACTATAGGGATGAATGTTAGCCCTGCTGGTACTGGACTTGCTTTGGTTCCAATGCTCTGTATCCCCGTTTGTACCTTTTGGAACAGTAATGTTTATTTTGTGCCGTTGAATGTTGGAAGTGTTTAACTTTTCATTTGTACAGGCTCTCATAGCTAAGAGTTTGCTTTACATCTTGGAGGAGACTTGGGACTTGGACTTTTTAGCAATGCTGAAACTGTTAGGACTTTGGTAAGTCTTACAGATGGACTAAAATTTCTTTTACATAAAGCGATATATATAAGTCTTGGAGGGCCCAGGGGTGAAATGTTATGGTTTGTGTCTGCATGTCCCCTCAAAGCCTCATGCAGTCATGGGGTGGATTTCTAGAGTTATGATTGATTCATGATCCAATGTTGGAATTACGTACGTGAATGCTACACCTGCCCTGGGGCAGATAGTTTGCATATAATGTAAGGGAGGGAGAGAGACTGCTTGTTGCTCTTCCCTTTTTCTCTTGTTGCTTTTGCTCTCTTCTGCCGTCATGAATTGTTGCCCTCTGCCATATGCCAGTCTGCCTCGGAGCCAGCGGAGTATGGACTGAAACTTGCACGAATTGTAACAAAATAAACATTTCCTTACTTAATTTTGGGCATCAGGTATTTTGTTTTGGCAGCATAAAGAAAAGTAGCAAAGAGGGTGTGGAAAAGATGGCCAAGGTCATGCTCATCACTTGAAGCAGAGTTCACAAACAAAAACAAAATTTTGCCAAAATCTGTTTGTAAAACAAATTGTTCACAAATAAGTGTTCATCAGCTGAGGTACTGTGCTACCTGTAAAGTTAAGGCTTGTAAGTTTGGAACAAAAGAAAACATCCTTGCTGGAAAGATCAGTATTTTTAAAGAAGTCAAGTACTTTTCATCAATAGGAAGGGTGCCTTGAGAGCATTTCAGGAATTGGCAAGATCTCACATCCCCTTTTCAGGCTCAAGAGTGCAAAAGTGAAAGACTTTGCTTTGATCAGAGGGCCCAAAAGCATCCTGCTTGAGAAGGGCCCCTTGAAAACATTGGTTTCTAGAGATTTGACTCCAGTGCTCAGCCGTCCAGACATTTAGAGTTTTCTACAATCATATTCCCTGGAGGCAGTTTGAACTAGGAGCACACCTTGGCAGCATCCATACCATAACCTTTTTACAGATAGAAGAATAGAAGAGCTATGTCCTCAGGAAGGCTCCTCCTCAATTTCAGAGGTTTGAGCAGCTGAGGCCTTTACCGCTGAAATGGCAATATATGAAGTTATGAGAGTGAAAGCACAGGTTCAGTGGTGATCCCAGGATGTTCAAGGTGCCAGAAATATGCATCATGTGCTGAGGAAAACAATAGAAAGTGAGTGAACCTAGTCCAAGATGGGGGTCTTGAGGTTGCCCTGGGCAATGCTGTAGGAGAAGAGATACCTAAGTTTTGGAGCTCAGATCTCAGCACATTTGCTTCAGTTGCTAGACACAGAACTATGGAATTAAATGTTTGTCCTTTTGGGATTTGGCTCCAATCCTTTCTATTTCCCTATTTCTGTCTTTTGGAATAAGAGTGTTTGCTCTAAAAAAAAAAGTGTTTGCTCTGTGCTTTTAGCAGTGTTTAACTTTCATTTTGATTTTTACCTGAGCTCACAGCTAAGAGTTTTCTTGAGTCACTGATGAGATTTTGCCTTGGATTCTTCACTAATGTTGAAACTGCTAAGACTTTGGCAACACTTAGATGCAGAGGAAATGCATCCTGATAAAGGGATGCTCATGAGTCTTTGGGGGTATGGATTAGAAGTTAGAGTGACCTCCAAATCCTTCATGTGGTCAAAAGTGGGGCTTTGGGGAGTAGGTGGATCATAGTGATACTGTACTCACAAGTGAATTCCTTAACAGATGAGTTGAGAGCTGTTACGTGAAATATGGTCAGAGATGGGCCACTAGGGGCGTGACTGGGAAGGATATATCTTCCCTTCTGGCTTTTACTTTTGCACTCAGGCCACTATGACATGAACGGCTATATGGATATACACAGCTTTGCTCCTTCAGAGCCTTGTACCATTCCCTGTTTACCTTCGAGCTGGGCAACTATGTAATGATAAGCTCAGCCAAAATAAACATTACCTCCTTCGTAATGATGATGTTGACTACAATGTGTCAACATCAGTTGAACAGGACTGTTTGACTGTCATTTATAACAGTAAGATGCAAAAATTCACTTTGTATGTAACAATCGTGGCAGAGATGGACTATTGAAAAACCACTCCACACAAAAGAATATTAAATCTAAATGATTTGAGGGTAGCACATTGCCTGGTCTTGCAGACACTTTTCAATTTCCTGTTGATGTTTTAGAAACTAACTGAACATCTCCAATCTTCTAGGCTTCTTCAATTTTTTTTTTCTTTTCATTCTCCTATTTAATAAGAGAAAGACTTTTTACTTCTAAAATCTCTCTGATCTTTGGACTATTTTTGAACGTTCATCTATGAATGTTAAAGCATTATAATGTGTTAATAAAGCCTATGCATAATATTAAATCATATTAGTGTGCTTGTTAGTAGCATTTGTCATAGGATTAGTGTATTTAAAAATATTTTTGAAAAAAGTTAGGAATATGATGCAAAAGTATATCACGTATTTAAGATTTCTTTATTTTTTTAGTGAGGAAATCAGTAAGATAATTAATGTAGTTCTAAAGAGACTAGAGAAATGGGTTTAAATAGCTAATTAGGGAGAAATGCTGAAATAAGATTGATGAGTTAGAAATTGTTTGATTACCTTAGGACAGCATTTATAGCTATCATTTACATTTTAATTTTTTGTTTTAGAATTTAAGTCTGAATGTCCAAGGATGTCTTTCAAAGATATACAGTAATCTTTATGCCATATTTCTTATCTTAAATAATTTATTTTGCAGTGTATTTAACCTCTGCAGTTTCCTCTAAGATATTTACAAGTTTCACTATTTTTTAATCTCATTTTCAATTTTATTAGTACTTATTTTCAGTAGATAATGATATTTAACATAGAGAATTAGTACATGTGTATAACACATCTTAATTCTTTGTTTATACCCTTACTCTCCTCTACATACCCACAAGATTGATCTCTTGAGATTTAAATAAAAATGGATCATGAAGGCACTCCAGACCCTATAGAAATCCCATAAATAGCTCCATCCATTGGTTCTACTTAAAGAGAGGTATACTAAGATGTTAGTTTTGAATCTGTGGTTAGTTTTCTACAACTAGTATTTCATACAGGTCTATGTTTCCTACAACAGATCACTGTCTAGGTTGTACATCTTCAAATATCACACCATGCTCACACATAAAGTCATGTTTTTAGATAAAAATTTGAAAGTTTCAAGTCCTACAGAAAACTTGGAAATAACAAATTTCTAGAAAGAACTCCTGCTTTAAATTTATTTACCAGACTTCCTAATAGTATACTGTACCTCTTTTCCCTTTAATATGTTGGTCATGGTTATACCTACTGCTAAAACATAAGGCACCCCTTTCCCTATAATCTTCTTTAGAAATTTAAAAAATATTTTTAATTTTAAAGATTTTCTCCTTTCCATGTAGGTTGAATATTTTCCAAATACTTAAAATAGAAAGTGCAAGAAAATTCATGTCTTCACTAAAAGCAGCAGCTACGAAGTTTGGAAGTGAGAAGAACACTAAATAGGTAAAATTTAACTACACTGAAGTATATGGCACTTCACCTAAGGCTAGACTGGTTCAAAATATGAAACAAGTGCCCGGCAAGTTGTTTCTTTCACCTGACATATTTACTATACTGTCTTAAATGGAGTGTGCAAGCCTCTATTTTGTTTGTAATGAGATGTACTTGCTTCAAATGCAATGCAATATTTCTTTAATGTTACTTGCTTCTGACGAACTTTTCAAGTGGACCAAACTTTTAAAAAATCTCAGCAGCAGTGTCTGACCCTCATCTCACAGACCAGTACACCAAGGCCCTGATCCAGGCTTTACAACAAGCATGCCAAGTTATACCCCCCTTAGCGTGGTCAGGGCGGTTAAACTAACATTCTCACGTTCAGTGTTTCAGAAAGCTGCCCGGCACAGTGTTCTATGCATTTGCTGTTATTACCACAAAAGTATTCAACATACATTGATATGCAATCATGCTGACATTCATTCAAAATAAATATATAAATACACATAAATGTTAAATATTCAAGCTCAGATACCAGAGTCCTGCCAATTATTTTCATAGACAACACAAATACCCATAAGCAATGGAGTAGAAGAAAAAAGATTGCTTAAAATGTAGACATGAAATGGTTTGGAGTGAAGGATTTCAGAAATTTGAAGAACAGTGTATGAAGAAATTAGTAGGAAATGTACATGGAGTGTAGAAACTAATTTTCTGATTAACTGACTTCTAAAATGGTGAAAATTCTCAGAAAACAAAGTGGTACTTAGTGGTATTTATTTTTGCATTTATATTGAGTAGTTGTCTATGTCACAGAAAAAGCAATCATAATTGCCACAGAGTAATATTTGCCAAGATATTTAATATTAGACAAAGATTTTTGAGTAAAATATCTCAACTTTAAAAAATACTGCATTAATGTTGGGGAAAACTTTTCATATGGCCTTAAAAATGGATCAGAGACACACGATCCTCTCTAGCCACTTCCCTACATCAAGCACAATTCTTAACTGGAAGTAATTTTTGGTATTGGGCAATTGAGAAAGTAAAAAGCTGAAAAGTAATACTTTTCTAAAAACATTAATGTGTTCTGGCTGAAAGAAAGAAAGAAACAAAGAAGGAAAGAAGGAAAGAAAGAAAGAAAGAAAGAAAGAAAGAAAGAAAGAAAGAAAGAAAGAAAGAAAGAAAGAGACAAAGGAAAATAAAAACTATTGCCTCCTGTCCGCTTCACGTCAAACAATAGCATTACATCATTATCATAGTTCTTTTCACTGTTTTAAATGAATTGAGACCTTTGGAACAAAGTTCCCATCTCCTTGAATGGGGTGTAACTATGAAGTTGCAGCCACTGCTTGCTGCCTCTGCAGTGAGATGCTCTCACTGTGTTCTTTTCGAGTCATTATTAGACATTAGGATTCACTGTTGTTTCAGAATCCAGAAGAGCCAGCGGCAGTGAATTTGCCATGTCCGTTTTACGTCCTCAGCTGTCTGATTAAAAATAATGTACCGTGCAGAAAACCCTCCTTTTCATCCATTCTTTCTCTTTATTGAGGATTTTTTAAAGAATGTGTGACAATGTTCTAAAGCTTTACATGAGCAGTTGGCATACATTTTAATTGCTCAATTGCTTAAGAATAAGCTCTGGGTGTTTTCATAATACAAGTAGAATAATACATTTTCCTCAATTCAACTGAGGAATCATCACGTTTTATGTTTGATAGTTATTTATTCAATTGGCTAATTTAAGCAAAATAATGCTGTCTTTTCATGGCCTTTATAAAATGGTCATGAGTATGATACACAGAAGAGGCTAAACTATATGCACTAAATATATTTTAGATGAACAGAGTGCATAGTGGACACTGATCTTAAAGCATGTGATCATGCTTGGAAGCATGGTAATACTATTCTTTAAGGCATATATGTTGTAATTGTACAGCACATTGAATACAGCATTACAAATATTATTTCATTGTCACATGGAAGTATAGCAAGCTTTAAGAGCTTTAATACCCTTATTTTAGGGAAAACAAAGGTTGAGATTATGCCTTTTATTGTGCAACAGAATAATCTAGATAATAGATTAAAAGTACAGGCACCTGCTTTTTACTAAAATTAACGAAACAGCCAGGCATGATGGTGCACACCTGTAATCCCAGCATTCAGGAGGCTGAGGCAGGAGGATCTGTGTGAGTTCGAGACCGGCCTGGGCTACAAAGTGAGTTCAGGTCCAGCCTGAACTGCATAGTGAGACCTGGTCTCAAAAAGACAAAAATAAATAAACAGATAAAATTAACAAAACAATAATATTTGAGGAGAGGTCTGAGTTTCAACTTTTAAATGTACTCCCAAGAAATCTAATCTTCAGCAAGACTGAAAAGCACACTTTGCACTCTGTGGCTTTCCCTTCAACCTCAGCATCCAGACAAAGGCTGAGGAAGGCACTACCGAGGCACACAGTTTAGGAATGAATGAGTAAGGGAGACTGGAGTCATCTTTAATAAAAGTCACTTCAAGTATTTCCATGTAATGTTGATGCGCCTTAGCAAATGCGCCTTTTTCTAGTGCATACATAGAAGTAGAATGGCAATGGAATGCAAAGGTGCAATCCAGGCAAATGTCACACATCCCTAAATCTCCTTTTTTATTTAATTTAAACAATCTAAAAGCTATCAGACAGAAAAGAACTCCAGAGTATTACAAGATGCCCGGATCTTGCAGAATTTAAATACTGAGCAAGAGTACAGGTGGCAACTTCTTCCTCTTGAGATTTAACCATATGGTTTTCTTTTCCTCAGTGGTTTACCGTGTTTTGCATTGAAACAAAGATAATTTAGATAATCTCTAAAGACACTTTGAATAATAACACTCAATAATATAAAGTATGTGTATAATGTCAATCTTCATCTAAGTCTGGGGGAAAATGTTACTTTTCAAATAGTTATTTACATTTATTTTAATGAATTGATACATAAAACACATTACTCTCAGGTGTCTGGAAACGTGCTTTCTCTTGCTTATTTTCCAGTCTAAGTCTTTACTTGAAATCGCAATAATTCAAAGTGTTATCACACAAATCCATCACCAGTTTTTGAGGTATAGCACCTTGTATACAGATTCCATTTTAGGAATCAGATTCTGAGTTCAGATAAATGAGTACAGAGTATTACCCCTGCAGTTGGAGATTTACAAGATAGCAGGAAATGGCTACCTGGTTATCTGAACCGAAAATCTGAAACATTCAGAAAATAGCCATCTTAATCACCTCACTCTACCCTACACTAGATTCTGTTCTTACAAGAAATCTCCATGTATCTTTTCATCACATATTTTAGTGCCTATTTTCATTTTTTTAAGGTATACTTTAGGCTATTGAAGATGTCTTGATTTCAAATAGAAAGACAAAATTCACATACACCTGATGTTAGCATTAGCAGACATGATGTGGTCAGACTAAAGATTTTATAATGTGTTTGACTTGGGAGTACACAATTAAAACACATCGTAACTTTACATAATTTTTCAATTGTTGAGATTTTTATGGAGAATTTTCTCTCTCCATCTCTGTCTCTTTCCCTCTCTTTCTCTTCTGTGTGTGTCATTTCTTCTCTCTTGTCTAAAACCTTTTTCTAGGAAAATACTGAAAAGAAATATTATTACTAGTCATTAAATAATTTATAGAGGAACCAGAATACTGTGATCTCCAGAAACAAAATGATTTTATTTGGTACTAGTTAGGCTCTAGGCATGAATGGATAAGAGAAGTTCAACAAACATTTGAAAAAAGTGGTAACAATTTAATAATTTTTCTCAAATGGATGCTGTATAACGCATCATCAGATACATTTTTTTCCTTAAAGCATCGTTATTAGTATTAAGGCAAAATAGAGTCAGGGACACACCAGTGAGAGGTTATTGGGTTTATATTATAAATATTATTATTAGTTTGATAGAAGGATCTCAAAATATGCTACCCAAAATTTGATTGAAGATGAATCAAGAGTATAATTTTTAGAGAATATGAATTTTAGTAAAATGATGGGAGTATCATTCTCTGATAGTTATAAAAAACAAGACCTCAAAAATGCTAACTGTATTATTTTAATATTAGCCTGTTAAAAACTTATGATTCTTAGGATACTTTAATTTTTTGCACTGTTCTTTAAATGAGTAGGGAAGGAATTTTGTACCCTGTGAATACTTTCTTGTACTTACCTGGTCTTCAAAGCTCACTCTAATTTCCACTAGGCACTCTCCATATACTGTTTTCTATTCTTATATTTGAAGAATGAATATTTCAATAGGCATTTAGAGGGGTAAATATATGAAAAATAATGTACATTTACATCTACATAAGGGCAAATAGATTAGATGCAAGGCAACAAACCCACTTAGTTTGAATAAATTTTCATTGTGTTAATAGCAGCTCTGCAGAATGAAATTTAGCCTACATTTCCAATGTATCTGGGACTATGTTCAGTGACCCCTTTAGTACAGGGGGATTCTTTCTTTCTTTCTTTCTTTCTTTCTTTCTTTCTTTCTTTCTTTCTTTCTTTCTTTCTTTCTTTCTTTCTTTCTTTTTCTTCCTTCCTTCCTTCCTTCCTTCCTTCCTTCCTTCCTTCCTTTCTTCCTTTCTTTCTTCCTTTCTTTCAGTCTTTTTGAGACAGGGTCTCGCTATGCAGTTCAGGCTGGCCTTGAACTCACTTTGTAGTCCAGGCTGGTCTTGAACTTGCAATGATCCTCCTGCCTCAGCCTCCCAAGTGCTAAGATTGGGGGTGTGTGCCTGCATGCCCAGCTACAGAGGGATTCTAGATGAGTAAACAGTTGACATAATATATCCCTGGCACACAATTGGTTCTTAGCTCCCACTGAGAGGCAGATAATGGCCAAGTTTCTCCATTCTTTATTTTTCCTCCCTCAGATATTGTTACTTTCTCATTTTCATATTTCTTATTTTTAGTTTCCATTTGGAGACTAAAGAGTGTACTTTCCTCTAAATTTTACAGAGTTAAATTTAAGATTAAAGATCCTAAGAGACACAGTGCACATTCAAGAACTCTAAAGTTACTTACATCACACCTGGATTTATTTTAAAAAGAATTTTAAAAGAACAACAGCAAAATACCAACAAATAGACAAAAACAAAAAAAGCAAAAACAATAAAAATGATACAGGGTAGGTTTAGTAAAATGTTTTCAGCAACTGGAATCATTGTAAAGTTAGTTTTACTATGTGTTAAAACCATCGAAATTACAAATATGCAAGTTTTCAAAGTTTTACATTTGAATTTGCATTTTTTGTGTTTATATATATTATGTTACCATGGGAAAAGCCTTCTCAGGAAAAGGAATTTGTCTGGGTCATACTGTTATAATTTTGCAACTGAAAAAATTTTACTTGTAAAAAGTAGAAGCTTAGCATAATTTATAGGTGTACAACCAGCAGTGGGGGTTAGACTAAAAATATAATGAAAGTAACATCAGACTGGTTCTTCATTAATGAGTTTTACACGTTTTACTTTTTAAGGGTGAGGTATTGCACTAGGAAATTCTAAGGCAGAATTGTAGTGATAAAAAGTTGGACCAAATACAAAATGCTCAAGCACCAGGCCTAGTTTTATCATCAGGGAAAGATACATGCAGACGTCTGAAGTTCTGTTTTAAATGTAGACTAAGTGAATCAGGAGAAATTTCTAAATGTTTTTCAATGCTGTAAAGGAACAGCAATTTTTCAAAAGTGCCAGGCATTAGGATTATGCTGCCACTAGTACAGATGATTATTAAGTACATTTTTAAACCTAAGTGGATGCAGAACAAGATATTAACTGACTAGCTTCCTTAAAAAACAATGAGGGTTTTATTTTGGTGTAGAACTCATAACATAAGTGGTATTAAATTGCTCTACGTCAATTGTGCAGGATGTTTTGTTTATTGTCATGAATGCTAATGCTCTAAGCAATTCAAGGAAGATTAAAATTCTTGTGTTCATAGTCTGTAGTGTTAATTTTATACACTCATTTACATTTTTAAACATTTGTCATGTCAAAGTGGGTGTAACGGCCCATCTAAAATTATCTACCTACCACTAAGTACTTGAGTTAATTATGAGTGTGTATCATAGTTCCATATTTAATTATTTGAAAGATGTTAATTATTGTTTTTATTTATAAATCTAACAATTTCACAATAGGCATCATTAGAATGTTTTTTCTCTTATGACTAGAAATATACAATTATAGTTCTACTGACAAAATTTTAAAGTATAAAGTTGGACAATAATTTTCAAGAAAAATTAAATCAGAAGTTTATTTACAGCACAAAGTGAATATTCAGGCAGTCAGTATAAATAGAGAAACAGGTCTTATCTGTGTTGTTAACATTCATGTATAGATATTCGATGCTAACATATATGGTTGTAATTACCAGTCATGGAATTATTTCTTAAATTCAGAAGATGCAGCATGAGCTGCAGCAAGAGTCTGGGAGTAGTTTTCTGTCTTTCCTACATTTAAAATGTGTGATGTGTGCTATACAAGGCAAGGAACTATCCGAGATTGTCTTGTAAGACATAGAAAAGTTTAAAGTTTTCCTAAAAGAATAAATAGTTCTATGTCTATTTTAAAAATAAATTGAATAATTAGAAATATCTATAATGAAAACATCACTCCAAAATGATTTCTCTGGTTTATTTTCTTTAATTTTAAAAAGAAACAGTGAAAATAATGAAGTGAAGTCTGTGCAGATCATCCAACATAAATCTCTGGATTGATAGTAGGTGAGAATCTGTCTTAAACATGCCCTTGTCTTTGTGACAAAATACCCGACATTCTCAACCTAAGCGAGGAGACCTGCATTTTGTTCAGATTGGAAGCGTCAGTGCATGGTCGGCCGGCTCAAACGTAGAAAAATCGTGATGGAAGCACCCGCTACAGGGGAAAACCCACTCACTCCCGAACAGTCAGGAAGCAGAGAGGGAAAGGATGAGCCCACGGGAGCTCAGAAGGAAGATGTATTCTTCCGGGTCATTACCAGAGCTCCGGTCACCTTCCAAAGCCCCAAGATGTGAGCACGGAAGGCTTTGGCGGACCGTCTCCATCACAGAAACAAACAAACAAACAAACAAACAATCACAACAACTTGAGCACAGTGCAAGAAAAACTTGAAATGAGAATAGAAAAGGAGAAACTGAGGCACAAGAGGAAAGTGTGCGTCGCTAATGACTGTGGAAAGTTTTTTAAGCAATTAATGATTGATATTGTCCAATATTATAACATTTTGGGGAAGGAAAAAGCAATCAGTGTCAAGATAAAATGTACATATTTATGATTTACTTTCTTTTCAGCTGCCATCTTCTCTGTCTTGTTCATGTGCTAAGATTCTGCATTTGTGACTCGCTCTGGATTTCATAATTACTCGTATACAACCCTGTGAATATTTGTGTCGTAGCCTATCCCAGGTTCCTGGAATATTGAGGCAATTCCAATAGCCATTTTTGGAGATTAGTATGTGCACAGTATCCACCTGCATAACCTAAATATTTCACTATGCTCTTTGCTACTATTTACCAAATCTTCCTTGTGTAAAGATTATGGGCTTAATAATCACGTTATTGATTATCTGGTAATATAGATAATGCTGAGATTTTCCACTGCATCCTATCTCTTATAAATAACAAAATAATAAAATTCAGTTGCTATAAGGATTACATGAAAATGTACATGCTCATTTCCTTATTATAAATGAAACATATTAGTACTTAGAAGTAAGTGGTACATATTCATTATTTTACTTATTAATTAATAATAATAACATTGTCTAGAAGTTATTACTATCTGAAAATTGTTCAAACTTCTTATAGAAATTTTGGTGCACTTGTCTCATTTTTTTTCTCAAAGCTTGACATCAGTGACAAGTTTTACAGTCTAAGCTAGATAATGAGCAACTTACGTGTCTTCACTCCAAGACCTACCTCTTTTAGAATTGTTAGTGGGAAAACACCCTAATTGCCTAGAAGTAAGGCCATGACCTGGTGGCAAAAGAGAAAGAACCAAAACCCATACTTGGCTTTCATTACTTCACTTGGTGGAAGGATTACATTTTTGCATTTTGGCTTTCACTTTTATAATTCTGCATTCATATACCATTTAACTGTAGTTTACAAGTTTTGCAGTGTCCAAATACAAATACAAGATCATAGTATGAGTAGGAGTCTAGACTTTATTATATTTTTACAACATGTGTACACTGAGAACTCAGTTTATAAAATTGTGTAGAACATGGTTAGGGTCATTATCTTTTACATGGAATTTAGGAAGATAGAATATTTGAGAAATACTAGATATATTAGAAGAGGGTGTTGCAATGTGTATTTGTTAAAAAATAAAAATAAATGTTTCACCAAGTGCCTATTGTTCATTGAGCAGAATATGTAACTTAGTAATTGTATTCTCTCTCTCTCTATCTCTCTCTCTCTCTCTCTCTCTCTCTCTCTCTCTCTTTCTCTCTCTGCAGTACATATATTTGGTCAGAGGATACATGACTTCATATATAATGAAAACATGAAATAATTTTACTCTAGTGTACTGATCTTGCTTACATGATATACACATTTGTTCTTTTAACATATTACTCTAAAATATTAAAAAATATATACTCAGTTCTTTTAATTCACTTCAAAATTTATTTTGCAGTTTTCATGATGAGGGAATAATGTGCAGTTTTTATTTTAGATATGTCACTGAAAATGAGTTCATAATTTAGTGGTACAATGCTAACCATGTGTTAAACACTAGGTACACTCTCTAGAACCAAAAGAAAATTGGTTCTATTGGATTTTTTCATTTCTAGTTACTCAGAACACAAATGTAATCCTTTTCACATTCTAAATGTTCTGTACTTTCAACTGAAATTAGGTACAATATATATTGCTAATGTATTTGGAAATTTTTTTCACAATTTATTTTTTATATTTTTTAAAATTTTATTTTAAAGAGAGAAAGAAGAAAAATAGAAATAAAATTAATCAGAGTTTCCAATCAGAATAATAGGAGAGTGCCAACAATTAATATATTGTACATTATTACCTGTATAGTAGTTATTCAGTGTATAAGATTTAGGCATGAAATCATATCCAGATGGTATTAACACAAATCTTTCTTTTCGATGAACTAAGAGTAACTAGCTGTATATCTTAGCTATGTTGCATGCTTGTGTGTGTGTGTGTGTGTGTGTGTCTTTCTTTTTCTCTTCCTTTCCCCTTTCCTGCATTAGTTTCCATTTTCTTTTGCCCAGTTTCTTCCCAATTCACAGTATCTGTTGCATTCTTTACTTATCAGTACTTCTATTAACAAATGAATTATCTTTCTCCTGTCTACAAAATACTGCAGAGTAATCCTGTTGTTTTCCTGTGACCTACAGCTTTAGCCTATTTTGGAACAGGATCTTGCTACATTTACTAATTGCTGCACTGGCCTGAACATTCCACATTCCTGTCTCAGCCATCCAGATTGGTGGGAAGGAGCTGTGCAGCCATGCTTGGCTGAACAGGCTTCTGTTACGGCTTAGATGTAATGATCATGTTCATATTCAGTAAAATAATTAAAGTGCAAATTTCTTATCTTGAAGAATTTTATTTTAGAGTGACCAAGCAAATATAATTCCCTGATGCAGCTTCATTAAATGAATGTGATGACTATTAATATGCTCCATTTGATAAAATGAACTACAGCACTCTAATCCTATGCGTATTTTCTGCATGTGCAGTTTTACTGGACACAGTGTTTTATTTAAACAGTGTCTTTATATGAACATATGCAAAATACTTTCTTTCAAATTGTTTCAAAATATCCAGTAAGGTATTGCCAATAATCACCCTACAATAGAAGGGTGCAGTAGAGGACCAGGACCTCTCCACCCCATCTAACTCAGACTAATCAAACTTTCCCATTCTTCCTCTCTCCCTGTTCTCTGTAGACCCTGGTAACCATTGTAGTATCTGTAACTTCTATAAAATTAAATTTTCTAGGTTACTTACATGAGTGAGATCTCTCAGTCTTGTTCTTTGTATGCCTGGTATATTTCACTTAAGTTAGTGATTTTCATTTCCATGCGTATCATAGCAAATGTTGGTGTATCATTAATTTTTCATATTAATATTTTATTATGTACAGGTACCACATTTTGTTTATTCACCAATTGCACAAATTAAGTTTTTGCTGATGTATTTTTCTTTGCAGGAATAGATCAAAAAAGAAAGCTCATGTGTTAGAACTATTATGATTAACCCTTGAACTATAACATGATTTTCAACTTTGAATGAATAAGATCTAGCTCTTTTTTTGCATAAGATATAACTTCAGTTGATATTATTTATGTGCTAGATTACTAGTAAATAGTTATTTTCAACTCTGTTGATGAATAACCTCGTTTAAAAAGTTCGAACTCTTCCAATGAAAATCATTCTAAATTGTAATATTTATGGTCTCACATTCATTAGCTTTATCTTTAAAATTTAGTTGTTAATAACAAAGATACCACACACTGGTATGGCACTGTAGAATTTACACTGCACTTTTGCCTGGGTTTTGTACTTGAAATCATTCCGAAATAATTCAAATGTATCGGATAGATGGGATTCTATTATATACAAAGAGAAAATACAGTTTATGTTACTGAAGCAAGCAAGTATCAGCACTGATTGTAAATGTTTAAGCCTTGAATAATAGCTTAATTTTAAAAGTTTTTTTAGGAACAGCTATGTGATAACTGCTCAAGTATACAGAACACACTTGAGTACTAGTTATATAATTATGGTTGAAATAATTAAAAAGAATCACTTTGTATATGAATGATAAATATAACGAAAGTAAGCCTAATATATACTTACCTTATAGCACTATTTTGCTTTCCACACTACATTTCTAGTACTTATGGAATCCTGCAGTGGGTATAAGGAGGTCTCCATTTTATTGAGATGAAACAGCAGACCTAGCAATTACTTATCCTCAAGAGCACAAAACATCCCCAATTATTAAATTAATCAACACAAATATTTCTATTAAATACCAAAACAAAGTTAAGTGTATACTTTCAATTTAGATAAAAGTAAAGTACGTTCAGACAAACGTTCACACTAACTTAACCTCTTAACTTGACAGATGCATTCACATTATGAAAAAAAATGATGTTCTAATAATTTCTTTTCCTTATCTTTGTTACCTGGGATTAGAATTTATGTTTTGTATTTTAGGTTGGTCCATGCTATTCATTTTCTTTTTTTTTTTTTTTTGCAGTACTAGGGATCGAACTCAGGACCTTGTGCTTGCCAGGCAAGCACTTATTCCACTGAGCTATATCCCCAGCCCCTCATTTTCTTTTAAACTCCTTTCACCCCAAATTTTTTTTGTGTGTATTTAACCCTCATTTGAGATGACTCAGTTATATATTTGACTCTTGAAAGTGTCTTCAGATGAGGCTGTATTTATAGTCTAATTTTACAATTTGGTTTGTGTACGAGGTTGTCTGGTCCCTGGAGGTGTCTGTTTTGCCTTCCCTATGCCAATTTCTGTCTTCAGGACTAGAGATTGGTGGTGGATGGGTTCTACTTGGAGCTGGAATATTTATGCAGGGCAGGTGACTCGAAACTGTGAGTTCTGTCTTCCAGGGAGTTCATCAGCGCTCTACTGACCCAAGTGCAGAATTTCTCAGTGACCCTCCAGCTGTGAGAAATGAATTTATTTGTCTACATCCAAACTGGACTTCACAGGCAGCAATAATGTGGCTTTAATTTGTACACATGCAAGTGCGATGCCTATACGTACAGATAGGCACACTGAGATTGAGAAGTTCTGTGTTTATTTATTTATTTATTTATTTATTTATTTTTTGCGGTACTGGGGATTGAACTCAGGACCCTGCGCTTGCTAGGCAAGCGCTTATTCCACTGAGCTATATCCCCATCCTCTCTGTGTTTAGTTTTTACTTCCTAAGAGTTCTTCCACCCTTTATAGAAGTTTGCTCCTACTGTTTATTTATCTCTTAAATACCAATGAAAAAACTGTTAAATTATTGCAAACAATAGATATTTTATTTACAATATCACATTTATCTTAAAAACAGTTACTTTTATGAATTGTAAGCTAACACACTATTAAGTCATTTAAACCACAAGCATTTGAAAATTCTCATAAACAGTATTCTGTTGAAATCCCAAAAAAGCTAAAAAAAAAAAAGAAAAGAAAAAATTTATTGAGCCCAAACAAAGCAGCTGCAGGTGTTGTCACCAGTTTCTGGCACAGATTGAACAGACAGAAGGACAAATACTCCCAAGAAAATTGCATTTAAATCATAGTGCATCTCAGATGTATTGGCCATAGCATACTTGAGTCTTTGTAAAAAAAAAAAAAAAAAAAAAAAAAACAACGGATGAAGGTTTCTTTATCCTAGTAAATTTATCCTGTTTTAGCATAATTTATTGGCTTGATTATTGTTGTCTTTAGCTTTTCCCTTTTTTGAGAGTTCAACAAAATGAGGTTGAAACACTTTACATTCAGATTTTTTTACAGATATATTATAAATGTTCCTTAAGTGGTTTTTCATCTTTAGATAAAGCTTGATCCATGTCATAGCAAAGCAAAATAAATGAAATTAAAAGAAAAGCAAAGGAATGGATGCCACTCACTTAGCAATTAGACAGCTGAAGATCCTCTGGGCTGGTAGACCTAAGGCCTCTTCATAGACTTCCCAGGCTGTTCTGTACCCATCTACGTCCCCCTTACCAGAACTGAGATGAAGAGTTGTTCCTTTTTAACCTTTGGGAGTTCAGTTCTCTCTGCCAATTGGTACCTATCAGCTGCTTTGTAGTTTTGTACAACACAGTTGCTTTCCCACTGTTCCGTTTGTCTTCACAGGATGAGATTCAAACATGCCTCACATGAGCGTGACCATGGTGGCGGAGAGGATGAAGGATTATTCGAGTCAAGATTCAGCTAGATCACTGAGAAGTCCAGAGGCGCTGCCTTTCCTCAATTCACCAACATGATATAGCCTCAAAGGACTACCTGAAATCTATAAATTCTTATGTGCTTTGGTCATTTTTTTTGAGAAAGGGTCTCAGGCTGGTCTTGAGCTCACTGGGTAGACCAGGCTGGCCTCAAACTTGCAGCAATCCTTTTGTTTCACACGGGAGACTACCCAGCTATGCTCTCCTGCAAAACAAAGCCCCTTGCCTCCATCTTTCCCTGACCTTTACCTCAACCCTGTTCAGTGAGATCTGCAGCCCTGGCTATATTGAAACAGATGTTCCCTTAATTGGCTAAAAGAATGTGAATGTGTCTGGTTAAGATGCCAGCTTGTCTCATGGCACCAAGTGGGTGAGAATTGCAACCCCTACTGATGGCTGGAATGGGGGCTTAAGTGAGAGAGCCTGTGCGACTCCCGGGCTAAGACAGGAGATAACATCTCAGCTGAGGCTATGTGATTCAGAAAGAAGTATACTTTGCTGGCAGTAAATTGACACTATCAATTGCATTGCTAATTGGAGAGCCTTTGTGCTGGTACAAAACTGCTCTGTGCTTCATTACAGCCAACACCTGCAAAGTTTCTTTCTAGCACATTTCCACAGCCCCCACCCATCTCCCTGCTTGATACCAAACAAAGCCATGAGCTTTTGGACTCACGGCCCTTTGTTTCACAGAAAGCAATGGCGCATCCCGAGCGCCTCAACTGTACAATATTATCTTTGTTCTTTTTTCTCTGTGAGGCACTTTGCCGAGTGGGAGACCTGTCCCTTCTGCAGGGCTTTTGGTAGTCCCAGCCTTTTGAGTGCTGGGATCACAGGTGTGTAACACTACGCCTGGGTCACAGTTTTTCATCTGTAACTAAAAGATGTGAATATAAAAATGCAGAAGAAAAATATTTCCAAAATTTATAGAGGAGTTTTGGTCAGGGGACAAAGAAAGAACAGGGTGGTTTGCTGCTTGCCACATGTCAACCTAGCTTAAGCATGCCTATCAGGCAGGAAGGGTATTGGAGGGCAGGATGCAAACCACGCTTAAAGCAAACATCTCTGAGAACAACTTGTTGATTCTGCTCAGCTTACTGCCTTCGCAGATCTGCTCTCATCTTTTACCAAGCATTCCTGGAGCCAGTGAACTGCGCTTCCGAGTTTCCTTCATTTTTATGTTCATTTCAAGCAATCTCTGTCCAGAGTTTCACCAGCATTGCTTATGCCTCTAAACTATACTTACTAATAAAATAAAGCTTTGAGGGAAAGAAAACATAAATTAGACATTAAAATTATCTATGTGATGACTTTTCCATCAATTAGCTCTGCTATTTATGATAATTTTAAAAAGAAATGTATGTGTATATGTGTAGCACTGATTTAAAGTTCACAAGAATTGATACAAAGTTGTAAATTAAGAGTGCAGCTAAACAATAATGGCCAAAATTGTTTCCATATTCTTACAGTGATGCTACCATTTGTACTCTAATACATGAGAAATATTGAGAAAATGTACTTAACAACCGGGGTAGTTTTTCTAATGTAATTATTCTAAAATGCTTATTTCATTTCATCCTAAGATACTTATTTTGCTGATCTCATAACTGCATAATATTTCAATGATAATTTTACCTATGTAAAAAGTTAATCGTGTTGTAGTATATTTGAATGAAATATCCCATACTCCACTTTTAAAACCAAGAATTTATAAGCATTAAATAAAAGTGTATATAAACACTATATGGAAAATGTCCCACCTTTAACGGTAAATTTTTCTTTAGCATTTTACTAAGGATTTAATTTTTTGATGTTTGGATGAGTTTTAATTACTATGTGAAGATAATGTCCTTGATTTCAACACACATAGTGCTGTTTGATCTGGTAGGCTCTTTTGGGTCACCTGAGAGCCATTCTCCTTTCTACAGCATTGTTACTAATTCCATTTTCAATACAGCACACACACACACACACACACACGCACACACACACACAGCATAAAAAACACAGGAATTCATCTGTGAACCTTGCTGTTAATATACCTCTCTAAGACTCAATTTATATATATGTAAATTGGGAATAAACATTGGGAATAACTCAGAAAATATTGTTATAAGATTGTCAGTAAAAAGGACTTAGATTAATGCCCTTAACTTGGTAAGAATTTATTGATATTATTGTTATCATTATTAAAATGTTGCAAACTAAAATTTCTCTATTTTTTCTGAAAAATAAGCACTCCCAAATGTCTAGTGGATACCAGTTGTCTTTAAACCTCGTTGCCTGGCAACACCTTTTAACTAGCTTTTAAGAAATAATGAATTCTAACTTTCATTCTCAGAGATTGATTCAGAAATATTGTGTTAAATGCTGAAGATTATATCATTAAAACAACCATCCAGTTTATTTTGAAAGAACTAGGGTTCTAGAGTTACACAGAGTAGACTTTATTTATCATTAACCAACCCAGAGTCTCCTGTTCATTATAACATGTCCATGAATATAAGAAACATGCCAATGTATTCATCTGTGCTAATGTAGCCCAGTATCTGCTTCCATTGATCCATATGTGCTAAGTACATAATTACTAAATATTATATATGATCCTATTTAATGATTATTATGAATTTAAGTTGTACTATTTTAAATTATCATGAAAGTTATTTTTAAAATAAAATTTATTTTCACATCATATAATACCAAAGTTTTTTGTATGTCTTTATGTCTTTCGGTTAGGTTGTAATATTTAGCATTACATTTTCTCCAGATCATCTTTGGGACTTAGTTGTAGTTCCTTATTTCTCTCACTTTCTGCTTTGGGGAACATTTGCCATATAATTTAGTTTATACTTTATAGTAAACTAAGATAAAATTCTGGTTTGGTGCATCACGGTCCTACTATGCAGCACAAATTCACATTAAACACAAAATCCTCTTGCCTCAGCGTCCTGAGTACCTGGGATTATAACCATATGCCACTGCTCATGGCAAAAAAAAGATTTTTTAAAATAATTCATCTATAAGAGGAATAACTTGCATGATTTTAGATAATCATTTAAAAATTCTTGCCGCTTATCAGGTTAATATATTTTCGTTTTTCCCACAGCTACTATATATCCTGAAGGAGAACTGGAATTAGAAGTAATTAAATTGATTTTAATCCATTGTTTCATATGTGTTACTTTGTAAAATTGTTAAACATACCTTTTCTAGCCATATGAACAGCGAAGAGATGGGTACATATACTATTATTTTAAACACACCACCTTCCTACACAATCAAATTTTCCTAATTAATATAAACTTTGATTTTAAACATACACCTAGACAGACATATATTTTAAGAATCAAAATATAGAAGTTGTAATATAAATGAAGGTTAAATGCCCTACATTTTGGCTTAGCCAATTAATAACCAAACCTATTTTGTTTGCCTCTTACATCATTTTCCTCATTTTCTGCTTCCCAGAGCTTAAAACCTCCGTGTGTAATCCGTGCTGTAGTGAGCAATCTCCTCTCTGACAGCATGGGGAGCACATGGCCTGTGTTGAGCCAATTTATGAACTTATTCTTCTAAGGAAAACTATAGTTGCTCAGAGCAGATTAAATGGCTTTTTCTCTTCCAAACCCGCATTTATTATTAGAGGCAGTCGGGGCTACAATAACACCAAGTTCAGGGAAACTTCAAACAAAAAAGATAAAGCCAGGGAAGGGATGAAAACTGGAATTTAGTGACAATTTTTAGCTACTTGATTACTATCTGCATCAAACAAAATTCTATCAGGGTTTTAGTTATGAAGAATAATGATATCACTTAATCATACATAGAAATAATGTGAGTCATTGGTAAATGAGAAAGAACATATTCTCATCAGTAGACACTACCCAAATTTAGCATAAACAAAGTAAACCAACATTATATGCTGTTAGTATCAATGTAAATTGTTACCATTTGACTGGAGGGCAATTTAACACATTGTAAAATTTTTCAGAACTGTTTAGAAAATCACACAGATAATTCCCTTCTAGGTTTTATGTCAAAACGTAATTAGACATGAATTGAAAACTTCAAATATGGTTAACTGGTTATGTACTTGTTACACGGAACCCACTTGAGGAAATAAGGTCACTCAAGAACATCTGTTGGCTAACATGAACCATGGACTAATATTTATTTAATGACATGTGATTGCCTGCCAGGTGCAAACTCCTTGACTCTGGTATTAGAGAAAGGTTACCAAGGTTGAGAATGTAATACATCTTAGAAAAGATGGCACCTGTGGAAACAAAATTAGGACAGTATTAGAAAAATATCTTGTATCATTCTTAGAAATGGACACACAACTGTGTGAGTTCAAGAATATTTTGCTGAATGATTTGATAAACTAAAAAAACTTCAGTTTCTTTGCAAGCCTTTTAGAATAATTACATAAACCTGTTTAAAGGATATAAGGCACTCTACAATGAAAGCAGAATACCACTATTATAGCTAAGAGAAACTAGAGAAAAAAGAGACAGTACTTTGTAATTTATATCTACATTAACTGTAAATGTTACCAAATTTGATATTCAACTCTATTCACAAAAATATAATGATTTAAATTATTACTAGTGCTAGAAAGGAAAGAATACTGGTTTTACCTATTACATTTTGACATAAATGTAGCAAAATTTTGAATTATTCTGTCTTCATAATATGCAAAATTGGAACTTTAAAATAATGTCATAATAGTTATTAATTTCATTGAAATTAATTGTCAAATTAACCATAGAAATGTGAGGCTCAGTACATTATTATAGTTTCACGTCTTCTATCTCATTTGTTAAATTAACTTGAATATTTAATTAATTGAGGTTATGCAGCTATATAACTTTTGCCATTTATCATAGTGCACTGTGAAATGATATATTATTTGCTCTTACTTCAGCATAGGTTTGCATTTGCAATTGAATGCATGCTTTAAGAAAAATCAGGGGATATTAAGAAAAACTAAGTAAGGCATAAAAATCAAAATGAATAAAATTTGTTTTTGGAAGAGTAATTTATATCTTATGAAGTAATATTATTTGGGAAATATTTTCTGAGTATTAACTCACTATATAGGATAGTACTGCTCTTCACACATAGGGATGTGGGAAATAAAAAACCGAAAGAATTCAGTGTAATAGGATTTCTCAATCCATATAAGTATATACATACATACATACATACATACATATACACGCACATGCTATACCTTATATAGCATATGATATATATTATATATTACACATTATATGTTTCATACTATGATATACATCTTTTATAATACAAATGTCATATATATTTTATACATGGTAAAATTTATTGTTTATATTATCATGCATTACCTAGTATGTATTATATAATGTTATATGTCTATATTACATGCATTATATTTTGTGTATATAATATATCATATATATCCCCAATTTACAAACATTGAAGTTGCGATTGCATTATGAGCATACATAAATGCAGATAAATCCCGGAAGTAGCTCCCATGTGAGCTCCTGTGCAGTGTGATCTTGAGTGGTATTTTTGGAATGCCCTTGGTTTTTTGTGTTTTACATGGCATATTTGTGTTGAGGGTGTATAAGACTCATTTTGTCCAACTTACAAATGGACGTAACTTACATGCGTTCTCCCAGAATAGAATTCATTCCTTCTCCCTAGCTATCTAGCCAGCTATCACCTCTCTTCTAGTTTTCCTAGACTGAGATACTGAGAGGAAGAGAGAGAAACTGGATTAACGTTTGCCATTGCCGCACTTCATTGATAAATTTGATCATTTGACGCAGATGCACGTAAGAAAAGAATGGAAGTGATTACACTAGCGGGAGAGCAAGAGCGGCCAATCAGGTCTGAAGTAGCAGCGCAACGCAGAGCCCCGCAGAGGAGAAGACTGCGCTGGGGTCTGTGGGAAGGTGCATGCTGCGGCCATGGGAAGGAGCAGTGACACACATCTGACCCCATAAAGTTAAAGAGCAAGAGTTTTTAGAAAATAATCTATGACTTTTGAGTTATTTTTAAATATTGCATCATATTTAATGTAGTTTTAGGGTTAGGATACAGGGTCAGATTTCATCATGCCCTTCCTATTTCCATGAGTTGTTGCTTATTTGTACGTGACATATGCGTTGGAAATGATAAGAAATGGGAAGTTATTCATCCCAGAAAGCAAGAGATGGAAGAGAAAACTAGATTTTCAGCACTCTTCTTACATTCAAAATTGTACAAGAGGTTAGATATTTATGAATGATAATGTTACCGGGCACTAATGTAGACAAAACTAGCATCCCATTTATGTTAATAAATAATAAAAGGTACATAACTAAGTTTTCCTGGATTTTTCATGTGACGAAAATTATGTCCCCACTTGGAAAGGGAATCATTTAGTTCATATAATCGATGATGGGAATTTCATATCACTAAAGTGGTTATGGATTACTTCATTTTAACTTAGGACTGTCTCTAGACACAGCTCCTAACCTTTTTTATTTATGTAACACCTTATTTGACAAAACACAAATAGCACATTCCTTCAATGTTCACAATATAAAAGCACAATAGAGGAGGAGGAGACAGATTATAGGAATTAGCTCATGTGATTATTTATCGAACTTTTTTTTTTTTTTTTGGCGGTACTGGGGATCGAACTCAGGACCCTGCGCTTGCTAGGTAGGCACTTATTCCACTGAGCTATATCCCCAGCTGTGGTTATTTATCGAAATATATTTTCTTACATCACACACGTGGTTGATAGTATAATCACATATTAAATATAAGACTGATACTCTGAGTACAAAATTTTATTGTTTGCATTATGGATGAGAAATTAATAATTGTTTATCATTTATTATAATTCAGACATTAGATGAATTGCTAACTATATGTAATTTATGTTTTCTAACAAGTGATAAAATCTTCAAACAACATTACTCCTAAAACTTTTGCTAACTATCCTGACATACCACCGTTTTCTCTGTTTATGTTACATAATCTAAATCAAGAAAAATGAATTTTCCGTGTTTCATGAAATATCTTCAAATAGAAAAACTGCGTACTAAAAAAGAAAAACCTTACTTACTAACTTCTTCATCATTACAAACTTTAAGATACTTGTCTTTCTACTGCTATCAACTCAGAGTTATTAATTTTGGTAAATTACAGATAGTATCCTTTCATATAAAATTATCTTGAAATGTTCTAATCTACTACAAGATAAATGTGTGATGTAATGTGCATATTGATTAACTTGATTTAGTCATTGTACCATATATAGTTGTTTTAGTTACTTTTTCTTGTTGCTGGTGCAAAACACCCAACACTAAATGTTAAAGGAGGAGAGGATTGTGTAACTTACAATTTGTAGAGGTTTCATTTCACAGTTGGCTGGCTCCAAGGCAGAGTGGCATGGCAGAGGGGCATTGAAGAGGACAAACAGTTTATGGTGAGCAGAAAACACAAGACAGTAGGGCAGTTAAGTAGCAAGCAACAAGCAAAGACATCATTCAATTACCATGTTTCTGTGCTTTGTATTTTGTCCAGGCTACACAGTCTTAGGATGAGTGGCACACCCAGGGGACACCCTTAATCCTAGTATCACACAGTGAGTCATTCCCAGCATCACATTTTTGACTCAGCATCACACACTGTAGATACAGGCATCTCTAAAAGCTCCACTGCTGGAGGCTTTAAGAGAAAATACACATACAAATCAGAACAAGAGTACATAGTTTAAAATCACATTGCACATAAACGTATATGAATTTTTTTATTTGTGGGTTAAAAATATAAGTTTGAAAATGTACCAAATCCTTGTTTGGAATATTTCTATATTATAGCATACATCTCCATGTCTGGGATTTTCCAGTGAAGTCAGTTTTAAAAAGAAGTATATTGGAGATATTTGGAAGAGAGACATCAAAAAATGCAGGTATATTGAAAAGGAAAGCACACTACCTCAGCTGGAATTCTAAAACCCTGAGAGAAAGAGACAGATCTGCAGAGGAGAGACTCCTGGGATCGTTCCCTATACACTCTTCCTTACCCTTACAGGATAAATCCCTACATGGATTACACTTGGGGCCTCAGGGTAGCTATAAATGGCAATCAGAGAAAGAAGATACAAGAACATGGAAAAGGACAGAGAGACGCTCAGTGCAGTCAATCCAGAGTGAGTACTTTTTCAAATACTAGAAAGGGCTGAGAGAGCAGGAAACCCTACACAAGGCTCTTTGCCCTGAATAGGCAGAGATCCTCTGGAGAGCCTGGGGAAGGCACTAAGACTTGAGGGCTGGAAAACAGAGTTCTTAGATCAGTAATGCTTGGGGATCTGTGCATGAAGGGACAAAGGTGTTGCTTGGGGAAAGAGAGCATCTGGAAAGATAAGAGGCAGAAAACTGGTAGAGAAAGATCAGGGCAACAATTGTGAAATTTTCCCAGCAGCAAAGGAAGTAAAACCGGGATGTCATTGGCAGAAATCTTTCATAGTCTCCTCTTGCAAAATTAACTAAGGTGGTTGAATCTTTTTTTTTTTTTTTTTTTTTTTTTTTTTTGCGGTACTGGGGATCGAACTCAGGACCCTGCGCTTGCTAGGCAAGCACTTATTCCACTGAGCTATATCCCCAGCCCCTAGTTGAATCTTAAAACAGAGGCAATACTAAAAATTCTATTACCTGAGGACAGCTGAGGACTGGATAGATTAACCACTGAATTCAACAAGAACTCCGGGGAAAACACAACGCCCATACCCCTTAAACTATTTAATGAAATTGAAAGAGAAAGACTATTCTCATACTCATTCCTGGAGGCCAGTACTATTCTCATTATAAAACCAATCAAGAACCCCCACCCTGAAAGAAAGAAAGAAAGAAAGAAAGAAAGAAAGAAAGAAAGAAAGAAAGAAAGAAAGAAACTACAGGCCAGTTGCTTTAATAAACACGGATATAAAAATCTCTGCCAAGATACCGGGATGCCTGTACAATGACAACTACAGCACTCTGTAAAAAGAAACGAAAGAGCTCACTAGAAAATGCAAAGATATACATTGTTCCTAGGTAGCAAATTCCATATTATTAAGATGGTCACATCACCCAAACTGATATACAGATGTAAGGCAGTCTCAAGGAAAATACCAACAGCATTCCTTACAGGAATAGAAAAAAATTCACAATTTTTATATGGAAGCAAACGAGACCTGAAATAGCAAAAGCAATCCCGCACAATGAAGCAAACCAGGAGGCATCACAATCCCCTGTTTCAGACAACACTACAAAGCTCTAGTGATAGAAACACCATGGCACTGGCACAAAAACAGACAAATGGATCATGGAACAGAATAGAAGATGAGGAAACAACCCCAAGCACAAGGAGCCATCTGAAGTCTGACAGAGTGGCCAAAAGCATATGCTGGGAGAAAGACAGTGCATAAGAAATGGTGCTTAGAAAAACTGTTCACACTCATGTTGATAGGATTGAATCTGGACCAGTATCTACCACTGTGCAACAAAATAAACTCGAAATCAATCAAACCCATGGATACTGAACCAGAATCCCTTAAAATTCTGGAAGTTAAAATGGGATACAGCACAGAACTTTCTAAACACAAACCTGATTGCACAAGAAATACCATCATAAATCAATAAATGAGACTTTATCAAACTAAAACTTTCTCCACAGCAAGGGGAAAGTGCACATAAAGATAATCTACACAATGGGAAGAACCTACTGGCTGCTCCTCTGATGGATGTCTAACATTTAGAAATTGTAAGTACCCTGGGTACTTTGCTCATTGCTGAGGTGAAATACCGAACACCCAAAGTTAAACCAGGAAAGATCCATGTTGGCTTGCAGTTTGTAGAGGTTTCAGTCTACCGGTGCTGACTCCAAGGCAAAAGGAGAGTCCAGAAGAGAAACAGTTCTTAGTAGCCCGAAGGCAGAAAAGCAGGGAAGTAGCAGCTGCTACAGACAAGGGCAGCAAGCTTCTTTCTGTCCCTTATATTCCGCACAAGGGACTCAACCTTCATGTGGTGCCGCCCACACCCAGGTTGGTGCTTTATCAACACCCAGAAGCACACAAACCATCTGGTTACTAACTTAGTAATCATACACCTTTAATCTGATCGTTAAACAGTTACTCCCAGTGTGTCACGCATCCTAGGTCCCTCCCTCTCTGAAAAGCCCACTTGTGAGACTTTGCAAAACATCTAGACACAAGCCACAACAAGACTCCTCCAAACAAGCAATTTAAAAAGAGGGCAGGTGAAGCAAATAGATGCTTCTCAGAAGAAGACACACACATGGCTGACGCATACGTCTAAAATTGCTCAAATTCTCTGCTTATCAAAAAATGCAAACTGACACAACAGTGAAACTTCATTTTACTCAAGAAAGAACGATAACAATTGTTTCAAGTAATAACAAATACTATCAAGTTTGTGAGGAAAATGTGTCCTCCTAAGTTGTGAGTGTCAGCGTGAACTAGTACAAGTACTGTGGAAATCAGTGTGGAGATTTCCTCAAAACAAACCCTCATTTAGCATCGCATTTATATCAGCTCCTCTGTACTGGGTTCTTCCCACATGAGCTAAACATATTCTGTTACGGGACACATGTGAACCCACATTTATAGCAGCACAACACAAAATAGCTCACGCTGGTAAGTCGCCCATGTATCTATGAAAAAATAAATAGATGAAATCTATGGCATTTACACAAAATAGAGGACTACTCTTCCTTCCTTAAAAATACATTTCAGTCATTTTTAAGGATGGACCTTGAGACCATAGCTTTAAGAGAAATAAATCAGACATGCAAGTTTAAATATCACTTAATTTCTTTTACATTAGAAACTCAAAGTATTTTTTTAAAAGGAAAGAAAATAAAACGCATACAATGAAAAAGTGAAATGGATCTTTTGCAAATTGTGATGGCATCCAGAGATGGAGGGAGTGGGGAGAAAGGGCACACGGGAACAAGGAGAATTGAGGTGTGATGACGCGTGTACCTACGCTTTAAGATAAATGTAAAACTCTAAGTACTGAAAACATGTACTAATAAAGCTTTCTAAAATAAGATTTATCTATCTCACAAATTACCTATTCTTAAAACCCTTGTGGAAGCATTGCCCACCTTTTCCTCAGTAGGTGTAATAAGTTTGATTTTGCTTGGTGAACAGGTGTTAATAATGATGTTAAATAAGTAAAATATCACATCAGAGTGGCGAAGGTTTAATTTAATCTAATTAGGGAAAGCATGTATCAAAATACTTTAACTTTCTCACTTGGAATCCCAGCCATAGAGATGGAGATGCCTGGATGTAGATCGTGGACTTCATTGTCCAAGGTCCATTTTCATAGCTACAAAATGACTCATGCAGAGACTCAGCATTCGCTTTTGCAGAATACAAAGCATGTTGCTTTTACGCTGCTTTTCTGTGTTTGTCAATTTGGGTCATATAGATTTTTTTGATGGGTTTGATAGGTAGAAATAGTCAACAGTATTCAGATGTGATATTTGAGTGATTAAAATAAGATATACAGCTTTAAAAATAAAGATAGATGTACTGAAAAAGGATAATGATTTTGATACACAAAATAGAGAACACAACTTTTGCCTTTATATTCTGTCTTGTGTGACATTCTCTCTTAAAATACATTTTTATTCTGAAAATTAACTTAATTGTAAACATCTGATGTTCTTTTAATTGGCCTCAGTTTTTAGCCAAAAACTCAGAATAAACTTTGTAACTGAAGCTTAGGGCATTCACACACAGACTCTGAATAATTTTAATTTATCTCAGAACACAACCTTTACAGAATGAACAAATGAAAATCAATGTTCCCTGGCTCTTTTTCTTTCTCTTTATTACAGATGACTGATTTAGAGATCACATCAGCACGTGCCGCACAATCAGACTTCAACTGAGAGTGTAAAAAACCACTGAACTCTACTTAATTTTTATACAAAGTATTAAAAATTTCATGGATTAAAGGGCAAAAATGTACTACTTATACGTAAATTTTCCCTGAAAATGTAACTAAATATGGACCAGCCTCAAGGTGGCACAGAGGCTCCCTTCAAGAGCCATGACAACGTAAACCAAACTTTCTTTGGTTTAAAACTTAATGTTAATGATTATTTACTATAATATAGATATCATTACTGAAATTGATAAATAACATCACATCAAATTAAACATAAGTGCATAATAGACGTTTTTTAATTTTAACTATGAACATTTAACTAAGTGAAAGTTCTTTCTACTGAAAATATATACATTAAAATCTTTATACAGGAAATGACTCTAAGGATATTTTTGCGCTTATTTTGTTTTGCTGTTGTTTTTGGTCATACCTTTGTGACCAACATATGAATTCAACCCAGAAAAGAGGTGTTTTAATTGTGTTAGTTAAATAAATCATTGTATAGGTTTGTATAGAATCTTCTTATTCATATAAGGTGAATAAAATATTTATAAATATTGATCAAATGTATACCTATAGATTTTTTATTTTCATTCTAGAAATTGAAATTCATCACTTCCCTTTTCATGTAACTCAGTATGATTCTCATATTGAGAGTTAGAATGCAAATGAAAGTACACATTTAATCAGAATTACCAGTGTTTCAACGCACTGCTTACTTGAAGGAGTACATCAAAAAATCAAATTAAACACAAGCACACATTTAATGCTGCAATTTTGTTTTTTGAAAAGTGAAATGAAGATCATGCAGATGCAATCACTGTCAAATCATGAATAACAAAATTTAAATTACATGCTATTATATGAGAAAAATACTATTAGATATTTGGTTAATATTGTGTTAATGGAATAATTTTCATCATTTCACAAAAATTTTCCCTAAATTAATAAAATATTTTAAAATGTTTAGAATAAAAATATACTATACTCAAATTTATTTAATTATGTGTATATTCTATAATTTTTTTCTTAGACATGCAGAATATTTTTATTGTATTTAAGGTGTTAATTGGAGTAGGAAAACCAAGTTTTCTTTATCACACATAGTTGAAATAAGAGAAAATATTTAAATAATCTTGACATATAAAGTATATGCACTGAGACATGTAAACTTGTGTCTCTAACAAAATTATAACAAAGTTATCTACTTTGTCTGAATGATAAAGGACATTAATAAGCGATTTGATATTATTTTGTAAAAAAAAAAACCCAGTGTAAAAACTTCATTATCACTGTTTAATAGTAAAAACTGCCAGATTCTCAACTTTTGCATTTTGTCATGATTTGTTTTGTTTAACATGACCTTTACACTATTGTTATTCTAATGAAAAATAGAACTTTCAAATACTTCTCCATTTAGAAAATGTAATTGTTTCCTAAAATTTGCAATGAAGTATGAGATAACAATATTTTTTTGTATTGCTTTTGGTTTAAACTTTAACATATTTAGTTCTTAAAATAAGAACAAGTATTCAGTAACATTTTTGGTACTCTTTGTTTTCAAAATGATTTTGTTAACCGTTAATGCTTAAGTTTAATAAATGAATATTTTTTAACCTAGTTAAAGTAACATGTTGGCTATCATTTATAAAAAGATGAACAAATTTTTTTCTTACATTAAAAAGAGTAATATTAAGAAAAAGTTTGAAGGCGTGTATCTCTTGTGGGTATTGTGTTTATTGTGTGTACATATCTACATATATCTAGATAAATTAATACATACATACATAAATATACGTGTATATGTGTGGTTATGCATTTAAATGTATGAATACATACAGTAAATGTTTGAATATATAAATTATGAAATATGGATTTTGACACCAACTAGAATAACATTTTCCTTTGTACTTGCTCATGTGTCATATGCAAATATTTTTATGCAATTATAATTCTATGGTTGATGTAACTTAGTTTTCCTCTTAGCTAAGATTGTAAAATAAATAGTTTAAATATCATTATACAATGCTGTAAATACTATTTATCCTGTTGATAATGCGATGTTTCATTTAGAAAATTGTCTTTTAAGAGGCTTATATTTATTCTAAATTACATAAAACTCAACAAATTTATTGGACACTTAAGATCTTTTATTTTAGAAATTTTTCTGAAGCTTAAGATATTTCACCTTGTATCAGAATATCTTGAGAGTACATAGGATAGAATGTATTTCAAAAGCTTGAAGATAATGAGGAACATAATTAGTTATCCATGTAGTTTTAGGGAGCTTTCTAAGTAGCCAAATTTCCCAAACTGATATGAAACTTGTACTCTTGCCTCAGCCCACCACGGTGCTGGGATTGTCCAATGATGCCACCATACTCATTACCTCTTCTTCATAAATTTGACTTATGTCTGAAAAAAATTGTGTTCAAAATAGGATTTTTTAAATAGGATAAACTAGAAGATGATGATTGCAATACCTACACTGTACTTTTACATTGTTTTGAGCTGTAATTCAGAAATGATAGATAATTATTAGAAAAAGAAGTTTGTCCTCTTAAATTTGTCTGTAATTTCTTACCCACTATAATTTAAATTTATGTTTAATATCCCAGTGTTGATAAAACAGTACTGTTCTTGCTACCTACTGCTTATTTGAACTTCCAATAAATTAAATTCTTTATTTTTCTTTCTTTTTCTACTCAGATTTTGACACATTTTAGAATAATGATCAAATTTTTTTAGAGAATTTGTACCTTTACAAGATATAATTTGTTTTTCCCCAATCCCCTAACCTTCCTTTAACCCCTCCTCTCCTTCCCATTTACAAAGGTTTGTTTCTATTTTTTTCTGTTTTGTTTTACTTTTCCCTTTTGTCCTTTCCCCCTACCCCCACCCTTGCACCCCTTCCCATCTGAAATTTTCTTCCAATGTCACAATATCTATTATCAATTTTGTTCTTTATCTACACTTCTGATTTCTCACAGCAGAGGAACAATGTAGTATTTATACACTTGTTTCCAATATTAGATTTCACTTAAGCATATGGTCTCAAGATGTATCCATTTACTTAGAAATGTCTTGAGCTCATATTTCTTTAAGGCATTGTACTTGAAAAGCATATCTTCTTTATCCATTTATGAGTTAGACATCTGGGATTTTTTCCTACATTTGGCTACTACAAACTGTGCTGATACAAACATGGGTGTGTATATATCAATGTGACAATATGCTTTTAATCCTTTTGGTAAGATACTAAGAAGGGAAATAGCTGGATCAAATAGAAACTGTAGTCCTAGATTTTTGAGGAATCTCCACACTAATTTCCACAGTGGTTACACCAGTCTACACTCCTACCAATGCTGGAAAAGTGTTCTATTTACCCTACAGCTCACTAGCATTTGCTATTGTTTAATTTCTTGATAATAGCCATGCTTTCTGGAATGAGATGGAATATAAGCATTGTTTTATTTTGCATCTCTCAAATGACCAGTGAGATTGAACATTTTACATATATTTATTTGCCATTTGTATATTTTCATTGAGCAGTGCATATTCATTTCAGATGCCCATTTTTGGCTTAGGTTTTCAAATTTGGGGCATCTGATTTGTTTGAGTTCTTTATATAATGTAGATAGTAATCCTTTTTTTGAGGAACAGCTGACAAAAAATTTTATCACACTGTGTGTTGTCTCTACTCTTTTGATGGTTTCTCTTGCTGTCCAGAAACTTTTAATTTGGCTGTTTTCATCCTCCAAGGAACTCAGGACCTTGATGGCACTCAGAATGCCTTTGGTTCACTTTGGGGGAGCTCTGGTCCTCACTTTTGAGCATTGCTTCCTGGCTCTGGAGGGGAAGATGGTGCACTGCTGGTATCCAGAAGTGTGCCACATTGGCTTCCCTGATGGGAACTCGGCCATCTTCATCATTAGAGGAGCTTGGGACCTCACTGTTGCTGAGGATGGCTGTGGTACCTTTCAGGGGAGGTCTGATTCTTCTGAGTGTCGCTTCCTGGCTCCAGTGCAGATCCCTCAACTTGCTGATGCAGATTCTTCATTCCACTGGCACAGACTTTCTAGATTCCACCACTGACCTTTGGGCCTTCCCAGGAAAGATCCATGAAAGAGACCTACATGTGATAAGGTTTGGGCTTCCAGTTGACTCATGGGATCATTGTTATGAGCTCTAGGTATTCAGCTGGACTCATGCAGGAAATTTCTGTGGGATCCAGGCCCTTGGCTAGTTTCCTTGTGCTAGTGTATGGACAGATTTCCTGCACTCCTATATATCATTCTTTGGTTGATTATTATAAATAGTCATATAAAATATGTGTCCTGTATTATATTGTTCCCCTTGCAAGAATAAGCTAAAAACCATTACAAATGCCTATTTCCTACACCTGCCTATAACTTTGTCACGGCAAAGTAACAGAGTATGGTAAATTTATAAACCCCAAAATATATTCCTTGAAGAATAGTCATCTTTTATGCTATTGTTTTTATGCTATATTGTGGCTCAAATTTCCAAATTTTAGCCAAAATGTTCTAGTTCCTTATAACAGATATACCGTTTAATGTTCACCTATCTTATTTTTGCCTTTAAAATATATAAAATTACTGACACTTGGGAAATTATAGACATATTTGCCTTAGTGGTTGCATTAGATGATAGCTAAGATTATATAAAGAAATCTAAGACTAACTTAGCAGTTATTTAATATGCTTTCTTGCAAAATACTTCGTATTGTGTTTAATAACACAAATTCAGAAATTTTTATAATATTGACAACAGTAGTGAACATTTAAAATATAACACATTTTAGAGTTTTAATAAGGACTTTATAAATATTATTCTATTTAACAGAAAATAGTTACATTTTTAGGTAACAATGTGAATTCTTGAGAATGATGAGATGGAGACAAGGGGAATGTTTAGTATAAAAAATAAAGAATTATATTTAGACAACAAAGTGTTAGAAACTAGTAAAGTAAGAAGAGGTGACTCCCCTATCTCAGAAGACCTTGGCACATGAGCATCTACAGATCATTGTAGTTTAAATCGTTTATGTGGTAAGGCACCCCCTCTGTTTTCTATCTTTTTTTGGCTTTCCCTTTTAGAACATCCCTCTGCCCTGTGTGTTAGAGTGATAGCCAAGCACTTGTCCATCGGTGAAATGTCTCTTTCCTTTGTAGACCTTTCTACAAGGGATGGCATTTGGTCAGCTACTTGATTCTCCTCCCTTCGTACATTTTCATTAACTTGAAAATTGACATACAACCTTTCCTTCACTTGTACGTTTCAGTACTTTGAAAAAAGTTATGTGCAATAATCATACTAATTCTAAGAAAAATGGGTTACAATAATTCCTGTGCCTACACAAATATTGAAGTAATGGACGTTTCAGTATACTAATATTGATGATAAATGCAAACATCAAGTCACAATCTGTGAAGATCAGACTGATCATAATTTTGAATAAAACATAAAACTTTTCTATAAAAGTATCTCAGATAAGACAAAATATGAACTGTATACTATGTAATTTACTCTACTAAAATATGACATAGAAAGAGTGAAGATAATGCACCAGGAATATGAATTATTTAATCATATATTTATACAATTAGAGAGACACTTTTAAATAAATATAATACAATGATATTTCAAATAGCATTGTATTAACATACTATAACATATTATAGTATAACATACTATAACATATGATAGTATATAACTATACTATACTATATATATAGTATATAACTATAACATATTATAGTATAACATATTATAACATATTATAAATAATAACATATTAATTAATTTAACTTCTATTTAAATGATTATGGCTTTGATAGTGAGGGGACCATGTGAATCAATATTATATATGCTCTGTGAGTAGTGCCTGACTTTCACCATACTGGCAGTCTACAACCTCTCAGTGATATTTTGGAAGGTTCCAAATGGCCAATCAAGTCTTCTCCATTTTTCTCCTAGGATGCTGAGGTAGGATATTCTCTAATAATAGTTTAGAAACCTATTGCAGAAGAGAGATACAAAATTTTGTTGGTTGCTACTGCTCTATTTTCTTAAATGAAAGTTTGCCGTAAACTTTTGACAATTTAAAGCTTCCATTCCGTCAAACGAAAAAAGTTTGGAGTCAGGGCAAGAAGATTAAATCTGGAAGCTGCAAGGCAGTTTTCTCGAGTGTTCTTGTAGGAAAAAAGGATTGTCTAGCACATTGTGTGTGTTTATTGATTATTATACCCTCTAGAGCTTATTTCTAGTTGACACATTCTTAATCTTTCTGCACTTTTATTTTGTACTGCTTCCTTTAGTACTCGTCTTTCATATTTACCTGCTGAGTTCTCTGCTGGATTATCTCTACAATGTCTGAGGTGTTCCTTATTACCTGGATTTCCCCATGTCTGGCTTTACTTTGTCTTCCAAAGTAGTGAGTTCAGCTTCGCTTCAGTCCCAGCGGCAGGAGGGCGGTGTAGTGTCAGAGGCGCTGCAGAGACCTCCACTGGGGCACTTCTGCCTCTCCGTGCCTTTCCCCTCCTGCCCCCAAGTGTCCTCGCCTCCTATGCCTACCCTATTGGATAATGTGGGGCGTGGTGAAAGCAGGCCCAGGGGAGGGTGATCACACTGAGGAGCCTCAGTCTCTGTCAAGATGATAAAAGTACTGACAACAACTGACTCCCAGAAACTGGTACACCAGCTAAACACCCTGTTGGAACAGGAAGCCAGACGTCACCAAAGGTCTGAGGCTTGAGACTAATTAAGTCTGCACATGATGATGGCCTCAGATTGACTACAAGACTGAGGGATTTGGAAGTAAAAGATATTCTTAGTCTTTCTCAGTTCTTTGGCTTTCATGTGGAGACATTTTCTCTAGCTGTGAATTTACTGGACAGATTCCTGTCTAAAATGAAAGACAGCCCAAGCACTTTGGGCATGCTGGACTGAGCTGCTTTTATTTGGCTCTAAAATCAATAGAAGAGGAAGGGATGTCCCCCTGGCAAATGACTTGATCCAGGAAAGTCAGTATAGGTTCACGGTTTCAGATTTAATGAGAATGGAAAAGACTATCAGAGAAGGTGTGTTGGAAAGTCAAAGCTACCACTGCCTTTCAGTTTTAACAACTCCATTACTCACTCATTCAAGAGAACTTGCCATTTGAAAGGAAAAATAGCCTAAATTTTGAAAGACTAGAAGCTCAGCTTAAGGCTTGTCACTGCAGGATCATGTTTTCTAAAGCAACGCCTTCCGTGTTGGCCTTATCTATCATTGCACTGGAGATCCAGCCACAGAAGTGTGTGGGGTTAACAGAAGGAGGAGAATGTCTTTAAAAACATTCTGAGATAAATGGCAGAGCTCTGACCTTCTGGCAAGAGCTTCTATCCATGTTTAACTGAATATTCATCAAACAAGTATTCCAAGCCAAATGTTCTATGTTAAAGCGCATTGTTTCTGGGCGTCCAGCACGGCAACTGAAGCATAGCTACTCTAGAATTATTCACCTTCCAACAAGCCCTGCAACAGTTCCTTAATTGATAAATTTGTATGTTTTTCTCTGTATAGAGAAAATTTCACATTTTTTTTGTACAATTGAAGTTCTGGAATAGTATCTTAAAAGTAAGTCATCTGGACTTGGAACAGCAGAAAGGAAAAGTAACCTCACCAACCTAGTCAGCTCACATTGAAGGCTTTTACTATATATAAGGAAAGGAATTATCCAGTCTCTGATGTATATGTTAATGAATTCATTAAATTAGCAGCTTATAAAACAGCATCCTCTTAAATAACCTGAATTTTTAAAGTAGCCCTGAAGTAGTGGTTTTTTATTGCTATGCATAACCCCGTGCTCTAGATCATTTAAAGTAATAACAGGACCAAAAGTTTGATCCATATGTGAACTAATCTGAGAGTGTTAGCTTAGAAGCAGAATCATGAACTTGAATATTATACCAAAGAAAAAGAAATACAGACCAGATGATCTGTTGTTTCTGAAAATTACCAGTGTATGTCAGCATACCACTTTTGCAATCAGAATACTGGAAAGTAATAATATTCATAAAACTATTCTGTATGTTCTTGTCATCGACATTTACTAACTTATAGTAAGGATTTGTCTTTCCCTACTCAAAACTAAATGTTAATATTTAACACATCTACATGTAATTATGAAGTCTAGGTATGAAAAATTTACTTTTAAGAGCTAGTAATATTTAGACCAGCTTTTAATAAGTTGGGTTTTGTTGTTGTTGTTGTTCTTTACATAAATAGTATTATTTCAGCAACAAAAAACATTTACTTGAAGCCTTTCTCCACAGCCCTGAACTATGGATTCCATAGTGTTATAATGGATTTAAGTTACAAAGCCTCAAAACATCACAACTAGATAGTAAGATGTTCTCCAACTTGGAAAAACTGCCTAATCATGCTATAATAGGATTGTCCAGATTTGAATTCAACTGTAAAGCTAAAGGTATAAATGTGAAATACATGCACTTTTCAAAGGCATAGTAAGGGTTATCTTCTAGATAATGTAATGGTTTTCTGACACCTATAATGCAAGTAATAATATAATTCAGAGATGAGAATGTTTTTGCTATATGGGAATTGTGTTTAAATTTAAAGACTTTTTTAATAAGCCAAAATACAGATATTAATTTTGGCATATTCGTTGAACTGTTTTTAATATTTCTTCTAAAAAACAGGTTATGTTTGTGTTAGTGATAAAAATTTCTGTATAGAGCCTAATTCCTCAGTCTAGTTGCATTAAAAATGTTCTATTATATTATGTAGTAACTTAGAATCAATTATCACTCTGAAAACTTTCTTTACCCTAAATTCTGGCTAGATAAAGCACTCCATGTTTTACTCTGAATTTTTTCTGTGAAACTGCCCTTGCTTCAAGTTTTTTTTTTTTTAAGGAATAGAACATACATTTCTATACTGTGTTTTAAGAAAAGTAAACAAGAACCTCCATCATTATGATATCACTGAGTTAGTATTTGTAATTCTGCATGTGAGTTAATGAAGGTAAGGCAATGTATACATATTGTTAGCATTGTAAACAGTAACTCAATGAGGCCTGAAGCCTGAGTTTATACAGAATGGATGTAACCAGTTTTGACATCATGTAGATAAATAAGCATTGAAAAGTAAAACAAAGAACCATAGTATGTTCTACCTTTAACATTTTGTAAAGCACTTTTGGTGAATAACTTCAGTTTTACCAAAGGGCTGATACATTTCAATATTTTGAAAACATCAGTATTAACTTTGAGTTGGCAGAGGTAACCTAACAACTACCATTATGTTTGGTACTAAGAAATATACCTTTTGATAAAATTATTGAAATACAATCCTTTACTGGGTAGTTTTATTTCTTTCTGATTTAATTATTTTAGCAATGTGACAAAGTGATAAAAGATTGTCAGTATATTTAAATTTTACTCTAAGATATGTGAGAGCAGAAATAATAAAAACTTTTTAAAAATTTATTACCAAAAACTGTAGTGAGTTCCCTGCAAAACACATTTGTGTTTGTACTAGTAAAGTGTATACATGTATGTGTGTATGTATGTGTGTGTGTGTATTCCTTACCCTTTAAAACATGATGAGAACTGGTACAGATTGTGACATAAAATGTTCTCCTCTTAGAGTTACAGTGGCTAAAAGTACATTATTAGAATCCAATGAGTACTTATACATTCCAGTTTTCATGTTTCCCCTCTTCAGAATTTTCAGACATTAATTTATTTCTTCATAATAATACCCATATTAAATTGGTCACAAATGATTAAATTATTTACATGTTAGAGATAAGAGAATTATGTCAAAATATAATAAAAAGGTTTGTGGGGAATTTCTGATCAAGGTAATGTCAAAGCTTACATTAAATGATATCTCTCTACGTTTTAAAAACACAGGCATAACCAAAGTGCTCCCTTATAAACTGAGTACTAGTAATCAATAAGTGCTTGCACACTACTCTGGAAAGTGTATTTGATATGAACCTCCATCTACCTGCATCTCTGGATTCCGTTCTGAGGAAGATCTTTCAGTACTTTCTAATCTGAATTTTCATGTGTTCTTTAATTTTATTTTGTGTTTCTCATAGAAGAGAAACCATGTGATACTTAAAGTTGTGGGTTTAATTTACTTCATGTTTTTAGTAGCACAATTCAAACTACATTTGAGAACTATCTTATGTTACAGAAACAGATGAATAGATAAAAAAAGGTGATATTTACACACAATGGTATTTACAATAGTTTGCCATCAAGGAAAAAAAGTAGAATCATTGTACCTTGAAAATATAATGTCAAGAAGTGTATATCTTTACTCAAAGTTTTAAACTGCTTGTATAAAAGTATTAATCACCATGTATATCATAATCTAAAATTAATAAAATTGGGTGACTATCCACTGAATATCTAACATACATGAAAGTTTTACTGAAACTTTAACAAATACACACACTGTATTTGTCTTAATGTTAGTATACTTAACAATGAATTAAATATATCAAATCTATCCTTAAATAAACACGGAATGTTGGTGAACATAGCTTAACAGACACCTGCTGTGCCTGTTTCCCATTTCTTTTCATTACATAAAATATGATTCGCTCTTGAGATTTCCTCTTTTTACCACTTACACACACATATTCCTTTGTTTTCATCTGCATAGTTAAAACTACCATTTTATACTCTTTCTAATCATTTCAATATCTTATCATCTTGACAATGGCCTTTCTCTTTCCCTTGAATAGATATCATGTTTTATTTTATATGTGTCTGTTTATTACATAAATTTGAATTTCACTTTAGACACTATCGCATTAGATCGTAGATCATGTTACAATACTCAGAAAAGAGTTGCAATTATTTGTCATATGAGAAAATGAACAGTGCTGAAGTCAAATTTTATCCTTTGTTTCTTCATGGTGATTGGCAGATCAGATATCACTTTCTTTCTTTCTTTCTTTCTTTCTTTCTTTCTTTCGTTTAGCTGCGTGTTGCTGTCAGTTGTATCATTCCCATCGAGCTCACCATTTACCTGGAGACGGGTAACGAATGAAAGCGGTTTAGTTTCCTCTCATATTTCTTGCTGATGCTCAGAGTCCCTCCATTTTTTGAGAGGTTATAACTTCCTACTCTCTGTGCTCTGGTTCTTTTGCCTGGAAATGTGGCACTTTCCACTATAGATTTAGCTATTGCAGGCCATGCTGTGATTACGGTCCTCCCTCAGGCTGAAAACCCGTGTATCAATAAATCTCTCTCTACCAACCAACTCCTTCTCACAACCCTCCATTTTAAGTAAAAATTAATACATTTTTTTCAGGTACCATCCATGACCTTCAAAAAATCGGTACTCTGTAGTGTTTATTTGTATCATCAGTGAGGAGCCCTCCCAGCTGTTGTAAACCTGCTTAGGCATAGAGGAAGTTAAATTATGCATTCATGTTTCACTTTCCAATTTTTACTAGCTAAATATATGTATAATCATATTTTTTGCTCCTTGGAGACTGAAAACTGTATTCTTGTAGATATGATTTATATAGATTGTACAGTATAACTCATTTTCAAAGGAAAATGAAGCAATTATTTGAAAGTGTAAAATGTGTCTTGAAGTTTTTACTGAAATGAGGACCTTCTTGGATGTAGCTTTTGGATTTGAATCAAATATAAGTCTTAGTTATAGGAAATGCTTTTAGAAACCATTAAGAAAATCATGTCATAAAAGTGCCATATTTATTTGATCTAGAAGATATATGTAATTCAAATCCAGCTAAAATTTGTTGCATAGACATATTATGGTGGAAAATTCCAGGGTTAAATAATCACCTTTTTCTTAGAGATTATTAGGATAATCAAATGTGTAGTGGAATATTGCTGTAGATATTTCTATTATCTGATATAATAATGTTGGAAAGAAACAGGCACACAAACACCAGAACAGAAGGATACACAGAGATATTGGATTCTTAAATATTCCCTTGCACATTTGAGTCAAATGTACGTGCAGTATTAGCAACCTTTACCTGCAACATTCCTTGCATATTGGTCCTTATATTTCTTTTATTGTTACAAACAATATGGGTTTTATTTTTGTTGTTGTTAATTGCAATATATCTTGTTTTCAACCAACATCCAAGTTTTTTCTAAAGAGGCAAAGACAGCAATGCTACATTTCCTGTAGTGTATTTTTATGACTCTAAGTGTGTTTCTGAAATTTACAACCTGAGTGTGGAATACTGAAGTCTTTTACATTCTCCTATTTGTTTTTTCCCTGAAAACAAAGTTGGCAATATCTTACTCTCTGTATTCTGTATTACTATTCATTGTTATAATGTTTAGCACATACATAGGAATATTAAATGTTCATTAAATAAAGATTTGAGCTGAGGTTGCACATCATAAAATAACTATTAGTATATAAACACTCTAAATGTGCCATATTGGTCCTTGTTCTCAGCCATTCAGTCCATTTTAATGTGAGAGGATTACCTCAGTCTTTTAAATTTATCTTTGTTTATGTGACTAACATTGGTTCATTGACCATGTACAGAAATGTTATCACTTCGTTCCATGAATATTTTTAAGGTATAAAGTACAGTTTAGTTCTGTAATTCTTCTAGTGTGTTTTGTCTCAAGAACACCTGAGACTGAGCTATTTATTAAGAATGACGTTGGAGCTTGTGACATTCAAAATTGACAATAGGTTGTTCTGGCTGTTCCTTTCAGTAGACGAATGCATAAATCGATTAACACAAGACAGAGGGGAAAGAGAGAGAAAGAGAAGAAGAGGGAAGAGGATCAACATCATCCTTTCCTCTGAAGCTCTTCAATTCACATTCGTATTCATTAGGGCAATATATAGAAGTTTGACCTGCAACAGTGTTGTCTTAAGATTAACTTCCCAACACGCGAACTTTGAGATACACAATTAAAGTAGAGCAGTGGCCATGAAAACACCTGCAGAGACTAAATTATCAGTTTAGGTACCTAAGTAAGAATGATGATCATACTCACTTATCAAATGGTTCTGGGCAGATAACATGACACAACATGAATATAGTTGTCATAGCTGACACTATTTTTTGTTTGCTTCTACAGTGTTAGCTAGTCTCTCACAACAGAGATGTGTTATGGAAAAAGACATTTCCTGGCAAAACTCTAATAAATGAGTATCTGATATGGGGACCAGGAAATAATGCAGAATGCCATTCTCCTATGAATTTAATATATCAATAGCGTATATTTATGTGCCACAGAAGGTTTGACTTTAGTAATAAATTTGAATTAAAATGATTTGTATTAACTAATAATTGATGGGAACACCCAAATTTACTTTATATAATATTTGTTTAATTTATATAATAATGATTATACCTTATCAGTGTTCTCAAATGCATAATCTCAAAAGAGAGAGAGACTTTTACATCATTATTTGTTTAATGAAAATGCATGTTTTGAAGAGCTATACTTTTTAATTATCTGTAATTGAGGACTCATTTATAGAGATTTTAAATATGCATTTTGATTTACATGCTTAATTCACTCAATTCTGCCAATAGAGCACTTTTAATCCATTATGTCTTAGATCCTGTTTTATCTAGTAAAGTTTAGTAGGTGCAGAAAATTACAATGTTTTAAGCCTAAAATAGCATCTGGAGATGTGTCCCAATAAAATCCCCAATTAACCTAATGAAGAATTAAATTTTGTTTCAGTGCCATAATGTTTACTTAATAAAATTTTATTAATTATGTAAAAATGCCTATTCTCTTTATTAAAATACATAACCATGCAACATTTGGATATACATATACACAAACCTGTCACTTATGCCTGTGGACGTACCTGTTTTGAAAACACCATCAGACACATCTTCTCAGAAAGCAAGTTCTCTATATATGGAGCTGGTAACTTAAAAATACGAGACAAATCAATAGAGACTACAAAAACACAACTGTGTTGCAAGGTAACCTAGCATTGAGTGCAAGACAGGCTACTCAATTTCTCATAAGAACCAGAATTTCAGAAATCTAAGCTTACAAAGCAAGTTATTGCTAATATCTGAGAAATTACTTGGGAACCAGAGAAGACACATGCTGAGCAGCCCACCATTACCCGTGGTTGTCAAGGTAATGAGTGATGGCTAATTCTTCCTACCAGATTTCTTGTAGACCATACTACCCAGAATATCCCTGTTACCACTCACAATTAATGTGAGTCTTGATGGTCTGCACAGGAGAGCTGGTCAGTACAATAGTTCTCTCAAAGTAGAGCTAAATACTAGAGAACGCAGAAAGATTGTTCAATTTCAGTACACGTAATATGTGCTCAGGTGAAGGTACAGTGTCATGGTGAGAATTATGTAAAAATCAGCCAGACACAGAATAAAAACATACATAAATGAAACAAAAATATGCTCCGTGTCATTACTTTTAATGGATTTCAGAAAATGGCATTCAGAAATTAAAAATATGAATGAAACTGTGTTTCTACTCCATCTAATATTAATAAACTAATAATACAGTCTATTATTGCCATGATGAAACACTTGAGATTGAGTACTTTATAAAGGAAAACAAGTTTCATTGTGAAAGTTTTATTCACACAAGACTACTTGCTTGATACAAGGGCCTTCTGGTCAGGCCCTTAGGAAGGACAACACCAATTAGAAGGGACATACAACAGGAGAAGTCACAGAGGGAGAGGAAGCTAGGAAGAGAGCTCAGGGGCGGAAGAAGTCAAAATCTTTTAAGAACATCACATTCTCACAGTGATCAGTCTCATCCTTGAACTTCAGAACTCATTTCTTGAGAAGAGAAAGAAGTGTAGCCAGTGCAATCAGGCAAGAAAAAGAAATGAAAGGGGTTTTAATAAGAAAGCATGAAGTCAAAATATCCTTTATTTGTAGATGACATTACACTTTATACAGAAGATCCAAAACAGCCCACCAAGCACTGACAAATAAATTCAGTGGAATAGCAGGATGCAAAAATTAATACACAAATATTAATATCCTTTCTGTATGTAAACAATGAACTCATCAAGAAAGGAATCTGGAAAGCAATGTAGTTCACCATATCCTCAAAAAGTTAGTAGCAGGTTTTAACGTGACAAAAGAAATGAAAAACTTTGAAAAGGTAAACTCTAATGTTCTGAAGAAAAGAATCAGAAGAAGACATCAGAAATGTATATTCCATGTTCTTAGATAAGAGGAATCAGTATATTCAAAATACTATATTCCCCAAAGTATGTATGGATGTTATTTAATCTCTACCCATATAGCAACAGCATACTTTACCAAACTAGAACAATTCTAAAATGTATACCAAGTCAGGAGAGACTCAGAAATAACAAAAGACATAATAAGCAAAAAGACTAAGGCAGAAGACATGACAATCTCTGATTTCATGTTACATGGCATTGTTACAGTGAGAAAAACATCATGATAACAGAAGAAAAACAGATACATTAATTAATGAAACATAATTACCAGTGCAGGAATAACCCAAGCACCTTCAACAATCTGATTTTCAACAAATAGGCCAAAATATGCAGAAAAAAACTGTCTCATGAACTATGAAATGCTGGGAAACTGGTTTTCCACGTCCAGAAGAAGTAATCAGGATCCATGTCTCCTACACTGCACCAAAATCAAATAAAAGTATATCAAAGAACCTATATATTAAAAAAGAAACTTTTAATCTGTTGGGAAAAAAAGGGATAAAATTCTTGTAGACATAAGCATAGGCAAGGATTTTCTGACAGAATACCAACTGCACAAACAAAATAAGAGCAATCAATAGGGCTGGGGATATAGCTCAGTGGAATAAGCGCCTGCCTACCTGCCTAGCAAGCGCAGGGTCCTGAGTTCGATCCCCAGTACCGCCAAAAAAAAAAAAAAAAAAAAGAGCAATCAATAAACCAGACTGTATCAAATTGAAACCTTTGGACAAAAAAGATAGAATGAAGAGATAACCTACAGAATGGGAAAAAAATCACCAGGTGCTATTCTGATGGAGAACTAGCATCTACAATATATAAACAACTAAGCATCTTAGTCCCTCCTATCAGAAAATGGTCAATTGATTAGCAGTAAAATGGACAATGGGTACCAGAAAAAGTGCTCAGCGCCCTTGGACATTAGTGAAATGTGAATCAAAATAGCACTGAGACTCTTTCTTACTGCAGAACGAATGGCTATGGTCACTGACTCAAATCAACAAATGCTTGTCAGGATGTAAAGAAGAAACTCTTTTACATTGAAGGAATCATAAAGTAATGCAAGAAGTATGAAAATCAATATGGAAGTTCCACATAAAAATAAAAATAAAGCTTTCATTTGCCCCAACTGTACAACTCCTTGGTGCATTCCCCAAAGACTTAATGACATATTGCAAGGAAATGTGCATGCCCATGTTTGCAGCAGTGTATCTCACAATAGCTAAACCTAGGAAGTAGCCTATATGCTCATCTACAGATTAATGGATAAAGAAAAAATATATATATATATATACGTTCCACAAGAGTGTGTTTATTACTTACCACAAATGTAAACTAACTAAACCAAAGAAAACCATAAATATACAAGAAAGAATCATGATGAAAAATTTGACGTTGATAAGAGTAAAGATTATCTAAGTACCTAGGTGAAATGAGGAAGAAAATGGTGAGAACTCCTACTGAATAACTACTGTGTACCAGGCATTTTCTAAAAACTGTGTATCATAATGCTACTTAATAAGTACAATTAAGCAGACTACTGTAAAACAACTTGTAAACCAGTAAGTACTGCAGAAATTTACCAATAGTACAAATTTAATAAGAAGATTCATCATTTATATGTGTCTTATTTTAAATTAGGAATTTTAGCCTTTCAGAAAAAAATTATACACAAGAATATGAATGAAATAATAACTTTTCCTTAGCATAAATACCATTTAATAATATTTGTCACATTACATGTCACATGTAAAGACATATGATTTACCTGGTAGATCTTTGGAAGTATGAAGAGGAAGTTAAGCATAAATAAAGCCTGAGTGACAGATAACAAGGTTTTCCAGAACTGTGAGTTCTACAGAATTATATCTATGACACAAATATCAAAAGAAGTGACAGAAATAAAGTAGGCCTAGAGCATTCATGGTATGTCAGGTGTACCTATGGAAATGTGAAACATACTGGAATGTAGTTTTCAACAATGATTGTTCCACTTATATCCCTGAAAATTCCTTAACATATAGGGGATATATAAAAACAGTGAAAATGCAGGACATGATTGAATTTGCTATTCTAATTATTTGTTTATTTGATTTTAAGTTTAAGGGAAAAAAGAAGTTTTTGGAATATGATCATTTCTCTATCCTTCGTGTCTACATTCTTTTTCATGGGCAGTCACGACATGAGGTGATGTGGGGGTGTCTTCCATGATGTTTGCCTTAACTTTGAGCATTTGAGAATTTCATTATGGGAAAATCTCTAATTGTGTGAGTACTAATTAGGAATAATCTAAGTCATTTAAGTTCTACGAAATGGGCATCTATGTGGCTGTTGTTCCTAAAATGAGTTTTTGTAATTAAAAAATCTCTTCTTATCTATTCCATTGGAGATTGTTAGTTTTTCTCTCACCTCACTTAATGTTCTTCTTAACCTTTTCAGCAAATTTTAGATGTAAGCACCACAAAGTGGCAGAGTAATTAGCAAATTAATGAGGTTTCATTACTCAAACTTGAGAAAAATTTGGTGGCATTTTACCTCCTACTCAGGTCTGTAGAGATTTTTCTAGTTCGTGCATTTTTCAGGCAACAGCCCATTCAGTCTCTGGATAACTCTTTGTTTGTAATAACATCCTAACGGAGGAGAATGCGAGAATACCATAAATAAATTAGCGATTTAGAGGAAAAAGAAATAGAATATAATTACTCCTTTCCAAATTAGTGATAGCTTATCCAGGCAATCAATACATTAGCATAATATTGTTACTTCATGAAGGTCATTCTTTATGGGAGAAGATGAGAAATTCAGGCCTTTAGCGGATAGGTAGATAGATGATTGATACATGATGATAGATAGATCGATACATAATGCAGAGATGATAACAGGTAGGTAGATAAGATAATTCTGATAAGAAAATGTTCTACTCTAGGTTTGTATATCAGCAAAAGTAGGGAATTTTTTTCTCCGAGGGATGATTCACATTGTAACTTTTTTGTTTTAAAGTGAGAAACTTTTTAACACTGGGATCACTAGGTTAAATTCTTTTCTTCTTTACAGTGCCAGTGTAACATAAGAGGCATGGCCTCTTAATGGGTATATGGCTGTGTGTGGTCCAGGACAGGCGCCTGGTGCGGGCAGTCAGAAGGAGGCAAGAAATAAGAGACGCCAGCAGCTGCTGACCGTAACAACAGCAGAAGGTTAGATTCTCCCGGAGGTGCTTACCGATAAATTTAAAATAGTAATGAAATGCCTACCGGAATATTTTAAAATAGAAGTCCACAATGTTTTTGATATCTGTGCCATCAGGACCTGAAGTTTAATTTTTTTCATCTTGAGCATGGTCTAGGTATGGTTACTTTTGCCAGCCAAGGAAATACAGAAGTGGAGTGTCAGTACAGAGTGCAGTTAGGGCCCATGGAACCGCTCCTCTTCCGCTCCCAGGAACCTGGCAATCCCGCAGGTCCAGTCCCCCCTCAGCACCCTGCCAATCACACTAGCAGTCATGTTCTGAAACCCTAAGAGGAGTCGTCCCAAGCCAGCCACGCAGTTTAAACCTTAGAACCCATCCTGCACCAGGCTATTTTTCCTTCCTGGGGCCCACAGCATGGTTCTTTCTATTGATGCCATTTTCCTTCCCAACATCATACACCTGCGGGTTCTGCGCACGCCTCTCACTTCAAATTTTACTAAGCTTAGCTGCTTTTTCTGTGCCTTTGTGTGCAATATTCAGTTCTTTATCACACAAGAGCCTGGAGCCTGTCCTGAACTCCATCGCCCACTGTAACATCTGGCTGAGTACAGCCAAGAAGTAAAACAAGGCGTGGCGTCTGTGGAGGCCTCAACTCTGCTAAACTCAGCCAGAAGCTTTCTGATATTTTTTCTTTCTCTGCCTGTCTCAAATTATTCAACTTTCTCCCCTCTGAAATTAGTTCTCAGAAAGGTGGAGGGGACTGTTTGTTAGTAGAGCCTAGTGCCAAACATGGGAAGAAGGAGGAGGAACTTATACTCTCTATCAGAGATCTCTGAAAATGGGCCGGGGGTATAGCTCGGTGGAGTAAATGACTGCCTGGCAAGCACACGGTCCTGAGCTCAATCTCTGGTACTGCCAAAAAAAAAAAAAAAAAAAAAAAAAGATCTACAGAAAAGGCGCTGCTTCTGCCCTTCTCTGCTACCTGCCTTCAACCTCTTGGCTGCTAGGGACTCATTAAACCCACTTTCAGACGTCTCTTCCTAAGGCTGCTTTTCTGCTCTCTTCCGTCTTTCATTCCACTACTATTATAATAATTTTGACCTCACGTTGATTTCCCTATCAAAAATGACATGTACAGTGTAGTTGCTGTTTATTCTGACGGTTTCATTTGCCAGAGGGCTCACATCCATTTACGCCATGTGCTGGAGAAAAATGCAGCAGAGTTCATGGCAAAAGCAGCAGCCAGGGAGGGGTGAGGATTCTGTAGTGAGGCTCCAGATTTGAAGCTAAGGGCATTCCTGGGCTACTAGTGGCAGCGGGGTCCCAAATCCCACCTCTCCTGGGCCAAAGCAGCTCGGATGGCCTTCCTGGTTAGCTTATCTCTTTCCCTGGGATATGTCCCATCCCCAGTTCTTAGACTGCCGAGCATTGGATTCCTCACCTCCTAGACTTTCCTCAACTCTTTTCGAGTGAGCAAGCTCTGTCTGTCCTAATTAAGCTGGTTAGGGGAAAGCGTATGCACACACACACGTGCCCTGTTCCTCCAGATCTCAGGTCATGGTTAAGGGGTGACTGAGGAGTCACTAATCTCTGTTAGCCAGGGTACCCATACAAGAACATTTACCGGGGGTTTTCAGGGGCTTCTCAGTAAGAAAGTACTTACTACCCCTTTCTAGACTGGCATACTGCGGTATCAGGTGATGTTACTGCCGGAGCAATGCTGCCAGTAGGCGGCCCGTCTCTGAACCCTCTACCCAGGGGATGTATTGTAGCCAGAAGGGGATCTCTGAAGGTTGAGAAAGTGGGCCTGGTCCCCACCCACGGCCAGGGACATTGGGCATCAACCTTCCAAGTTCAGCTTTCCCAGAGGATTGAGAGTTTAGGGAGGACCCAGAGGCTTCTTTGTAGTTCTTGTACCTTTTGTTCCCTCATCAAATCTTTCTTTGTATCTCTTTTTAAAAATGTTATATGAAACATTTAAATTATTTTCTCCATTTATTTTTACTTTTCACTCTCTATCTCTTGATATGACAGCATACTGATTAAAAATAAGTAACAAATTCTATGTCATTCTAGAAAAGGTCTAGGAAGTTTCAGAAAATAAATGAGGAATGAGAAAGCTGCTGTGATGTTTTTAATGATAGGGAGTTATGGGTGATAATTTGAAGCTTTCTGCTGGTACAAAACAGGGATTGTTCAAGACCAAAATGCAAACAATGATCAAATTGTGTTTCTTTCTTTTTTTTTTTTTTTTTTTTTGCGGTACTGGGGATCGAACTCAGGACCCTGCGCTTGCTAGGCAAGCGCTTATTCCACTGAGCTATATCCCCAGCCCCCAAATTGTGTTTCAAAGTGAAATATTAAAGAGAAAAACACAAAGCGCAAAAAAAAAAAAAAAAAAAAAAAAAAAAAAAAAAAAAAAAAAAAAAAAAGCCGTATGTAATATATTGAGTAAGGAAGCTTTTAATGCAGAGCAGAAGAAAAAGAAACAGACATAATATTTGCTTCTCTCAAGATGGGTTTTAACTGGAGAGTTCTATTAGAAGCTAAGTACAAAGATTTTGCAGCCAGGGCCCTTGAAGCATTGTGGGTGTTGATTTTCAGTTTAAGAACCTTTTTTTTGCTTTTTATCTCTTTTTGTGCACCTATGGTTTCTTCCCTCTTTAATGCTTTATCACTGCTGCTGAATGCTGATGAGACAATGGTTGGTGTAAACATCCTCAGGCAAGCATTTTCGAATGATAAGTTTAGGAGCTGCAAACTTTAGCTCTACTTTTATGGGTGCAATTTACGTCAGGTTGCCCAATTATATATCATAGCCATGTGACTACTGGATGTAGTTTGAAGATAAACAATATGCAATGCCAAATTTAATGGTTGTGTAAGAAAACATAATAATAAGAGATCATAGAGAACAATTGAGGGAACAGTTCCAAGCTGTTTTTACAGATTTTACCTGCAAAATTGTAATGTTGAGATGTTTTGTTTAATAAGGAGAAGTTTATGTGATCGAAAGAAAATTATTCTACATTGTATAGAGTTATGTGGGAAAATAAAGATCAGACTGAAATATGTATCACATTGTTACTGACTAGATATATGTCTTGAAATGCCACTGATTTTCCAAATGACTTTGATATTAAAATAAAGTTAATAAGGGCTGCTTTTTCTCAGGTTTATTTAAAGGATCCAATTCTATCCCTTAAAAATGATAAAATATTATAAATTCTAAAAGATATAAATAATCCAGATGTTACACAAATTCACTCACAGTAATATCATTCAATATTCTTTCAAAGTTATAATTAAAGTTATATGTGTGAATAGTTTAAAATTCATACAGAACAAAAAGAAATTTAATATTCCAGAACCTTAACCTGTTCATTTCCTTCACATTGTCATTTTCATACCTTCAAGTAATGTAAGAAACTGTAATTTTTAAAACAAATTTAACATTACCTGCTCACAACTTGTGTCACAGAAGAAGTTTAAAATCATGCCAGTGTGCTTCGAAAATCATTTGACCTCTTTCCATCATCCAGTGTAATTTTATTACGTGTTAATTAAGTTACTGGCCAACATGTGTTTTTCTACATAATACTTCATTTCTGGGCTAAAACACATTTTATATTATGGTCTTTATCATATAATTCTTTATTGTACCCTGAGTTAGTACTTCCCTTGAAAATATTCATTCCGATTCATTTGTAAAATTTATATGACAGTTTCACCTGTTTCACCAGGTCTGAACACCCGCTGTCCTGGTTTGTGCCTAGACGCCCCCCCCCGAGGCTCACACGCTTATAGGCAGAGCTGTTGGGAAGTGATTGACTATGGAGGCCTGATAATCATCAGGAAATTCGTTCGCTCGGGAGTTTATAGCTGAATGTAACGCTAGGAGGGGAAGGCTGCTTGCAAGAGGTGAGCCGCTGGGGCTGTGGCCTGCACGGGTGGATCTCTCTTGCCCCTCCCTCGATTCCGCTCTGCTTCCTGTCTGCTATGCCGTGAACGAGCACCCTATGCCATGTGCTTCTGCCATGCTGCCCCGCCTCGCAGCGCGCTGACTATGCACTGACATTTCCACAAGCTATGAACCAATATAAGCCTCTCTTATCTTTGAGTAGTGGCTGTCAGGTACCACGAACAGTGTCAAGAAAGTAACTGAGACACCTACCACTATCTTCAAAATGCTCACTGCTGTGTAAATTCTGCTTTTGTCCTAGTGTGTTGCCTATTGGTTCTGTGTTCTTTTGTCATTTAATGTTGACTTTTTGATCTAATGATATTCAAGATTCTGCTCTTTCACTCTGGCAAGGTTCATGCAGACACTTCCTTCTCTATTTAGGAAAATATCACGCCAGATGTAGGTACATTACATGATATCATCATGGATTCAACGTGATCTATAAATTCAATGAGAGTGGCTGTAAGAAAGGCAGAGAAAGGTTTGACATGCAAAGATGGGCGAAGGCTGTGTAAAGATGGAATATAACTTCTGTCACACAGTCTCAAAAGAGAAATAGCTCATGCTGTCCAGAACTGGGAGAAAGGATTCTTCCCCAGTGCTGAGCATTGGAGAGTGCTCCTCACAAGTTAATTTTGTACTTCTGGCACCCACAATTGTGCCAGAATGGATTTAATGTTTTAGTCTCTTAGGTTTTATGTAGCTGTAATAAATTAATAAGGCAGGATAAAAATTTTATGCAGAAATTATTCCCCTATTTCTATTTTACGTCATTTCAGTTTTTCATATCAACCTTCAATATTATCTTTGGAAAACTCAAGCATATTTAATTGTCATTAATTCATGCATAACAAATCCTACTTCTCTTTGAAAGCTTTATAATACAAACTCATATTTTGAGATTTAGAATTAAAATAATTCAACTAATAATCTGGTTTAATTTATAGTTAATTAACTAGTTATCCTTGATAATTTAATAATCCAAAGTATTAATTTCCAATTAAAATTGAAATACGGACTCATCAGTTGTTAGAAAACTCAGCTTTCCCTGTCCTGTATATTCCTTGTTTCAATAGAAGGATCTCTCTTAGAGGCCTGGCGTGATGCTGCACATTGTTATTTCAGTATTCACAATGCAGGCGCGACGACTGCTGTGAGTGCAAGGCCAGCCGGAAGTACATACTCAGTTTAAAGCCCAGCTGATCTACAAAGTGAGACTCTGTCTTCACAAAAGAAAACAGAATAAAAGCTATGAATGCTTATATTTCTGTCCCATCATTACTGTTATTTCATTCTTAAAAATGATTATGAATCATCTCATTGTTTGTCTTAATTTTTATTATTATGCATTTTATGTCAGATTTTAGGAAAACCAGAGTTTTATCCATCACATTTGATCATTGCAATTTTCATTTTCCTACTTATGTATTTGAAAATCTCTTCCTTTCATGTTTTCAATGTTTTCCCTTCTTTCTAAAGGAAGGTTTGTGAAATTTAAAGCAGAGATGCTAGTAACGCCGTCCCTTGTTTCCATCATTTTCTGTCTCCTCAGAGTTGATTGGTGTCATCTGTTACCTCTTTGCTACGTGACCTTCCCTCCTGTGTTCCCATTGGCTATTTAACCAGATTTAGAAATTCTAGACTTAGGATTTATTTAAAGTTGAAACATTCTAGCAATATATAAATAGGATCAGTTTGTGACTTATTTTATTATGAAATCTATGAATATCAATTACAAAAAATATTTTTCTGAGAGCATTTCGGTTTTCCTAAATAAATTTCTGACCTGAATCTGATAAGTGAAGTTCTGAGTGTGGTGATTATTAAAAGCCAAGTGCAAAAATATATTTCTAGATCTTTAATAAACAATCACTTGAAATGAACTAATTTTATACTAGAGAAGTTTCCAATTTATCCCTTCCATTTCTCTCTCACACATTTACATTTTGCTTTATTTGAAGAAAATTAGATGAACATTCTTCCAAAAAAATAGATATTGATCAATAAAAATGGTTTGGAAAATTTGTAATTTCAAAGTTGGGTATGAAATTTGAGGTTTAATTGATATTGTAAAAAGAAAAAAAGGCAGTTTATTTATTTAACTTATGAATAGGGAGCTAGCTAGAGAAACTTCCAGAGGTAATGTTGAGTGGTCAACCACACTGACGAAAAAAATTTTTAAAGAGGAATAGGTAGTAAAATTTGAACTTTGACTAAAAAGGGAATTTCTCAGGCGATATGGAATTAGACCTGCCCTCCATCCGAGGCTGAGCTGCAGTAGTGCCTCACCACATTCAGGGATAAGAAAATTTAAAGTGCGGAACAACTCGTTTTCTTAAAAAAAAAAAAACAAGCAAAACAAACAAACAAACAAAATATGATCTCTTTTAAACTCTCCAAGCTGATTTAGTGAGGCTGATTTCCAATTCGTTATTTTAAACCAAGATGCTCCGTGTGGTAGCTGGCCCCTAACAACAGGGCAAATTCCAGTGTCCTGCATAGCTATAACTTCGGGACTGAGCAGCCACAAGGCAAGTCATTCTGATCCTCTTGCAACAGGAAGCTATTTTTTCTCCTACATTCAACAAATGTTCTCCAAATTCCCTCCTTTTTTCCTATGATTTCATTCTTGCACTCCATGTGGCAACACCTTGATTTAGTGGGTTTTGTACTTAGCTGTTTCTATTAGTGCTTACTTCTTGCTTTCCAGGTTTAACTTATGTTACACTTAAAGTTCCTGCTACACAAATGTACTTTATGATATTATAGGTTCTATTTTTATATTATCCTTATCTTATCTCATAGGTCATCTCTAACTCTATCATCTGTCAAAGTTTGACTCATTTATTATGCAATCCTCTGTGTGTAACACACGTTCCAAGTATAGAAAGTTTTTCATAGATATATATATTAGCAGCAGTTAAAATATGACTTTGTACCTTATAACCCTTTTTTTTTTTTTTTTTTTTTTCCGGGACCGGGGATCGAACTCAGGGCCCTAGTGCTCAGCGGCAAGCACTTAGCCCACTGAGCTGTACCTCCAGCCCTTATAACCCTTTTAATTTAAAAAAAACTATAATCTCAACACATATTGTCTAACTGTAAATTATTTCTTCTTTCAAATGTAATTTTATAGTAAATAATTATGAGAAAATTTATGTCAAATGATAGTGAATAGACAAATTTATCTAACTCTGCTAAAAGGAAGTTATTAATTCTGTCATTAAGAGTCAAGGAACAAGTAATTTAATATTTAGGAAGTCATAAGATGCTACACTATTACAGTTTCTATGTGTATTTTCAGATCTGACAAATTTAACAAAGCTGTAACAAAATGGCTATAAATATACAATTTTATGTAATAATTAAAATTAATATGAATTAGTTATGATCAGTAATGGAAGGAAGATTTATTGGTAAATTTGCAAATATTCAATTCAAAACTTAATCCAGGAACTAGAAAGGGAATAAAATCAACACAAACGTATGACATGTTTCACTTTGCTCTAATGATTCTAGGAATAAAGAAAACTTCAGTTTGAAAAAATGTGAATGAAAGATTATATAATTCTGCATTTTGAACAGGGATATACAGTTGGGGAATCTCCACTTTAAAAAGAAATAGGTGCTTCAAAAGAGTGTTGCATAAAATAGCTATATTATTTATAAAATAAAAATAGAGAATGTACAGTTTTATGATTTAGGTGATCGAATTTTAAAAGCTATAATAAGATAATTATGGACTATAGTCTACGTAGAATTATTATTAAAAATCCAAAAACTGTCAAGGATGTGTATTATATCTACTTAAACAGTAAGTAGTATTTCCTAGTGTCATGGAACAGTGATAAAAAATTGAAATTGACTTAGGTAAAGCAGCGCCTTGTGGATGTAAAATTGACTGAACTGTAATAAACAAAATGTCAATGTATTAAATGGAGTGCCACAGGGATCAGGGTGAGGGCTGATCTTACTTAACAACTTAATTAATGATCTGGAAGACAGAGGAAATACTATGTTAGTGAAATTTGTAGCTGCTATCAAATTGGAAGTTTTGCCAACATCAATTAAAATAGCAAAAACAGTTTCAAACAGAATTTAGAGAGGTTATAATTATCAACGATAAAAAGCAAATCATACTTTTAACTTGTCAGAACTAGAAAGACAATCTTTAAAAAAACTAAGGCTATTACATCTAAACTGGAAGAAGAAAAATGTGAATTTTTGGAATATTTTTTAAATCTTTTAAAATAAATGCATCTACCATAAAATACTAAATAGAATTTAGAGCAATTTCAAGGGCTTGAATGATCTAAAGTATATATTTTAAATGGTAATTTTTCATTCATATCTCTGAATTAATGGAAAAAATCTAGTACAATGCAAGTAAATGTACATTATAAAAATAATAGTGAAGTTTTGTGGAGTTTAACTCTTCATGGAGAAAATGGTAAATTTGTAAAAACAGATTTTCAACTTACTTCAAGGTATCTACTAGTGTTTAATTTAATTAATCTTATTTTCATAAGTCATGTATATACAATGACCACATTCATCATAGGGAAATGTTCCTGTACATAATATACCATGATTTGTCTTTTTTTCTTCCCGTTCCCCTCCGCTCGCTTCAACTCTTCTTCCCCTTTTTATTTACAAAGCTGTGTTTCTGGGAAAGGAGAAATGAGAGAAGGACAGACACAACTTAGTTTAATGCAGTCAGTGATTTGAAGCTGAACATGAAATAAGTGTGCATAAATGACTAGTTCGTATGTACATCAGTAGATTCTTCATGACAGAGATCCCCAAAATTGAATAGCACTTTTTAGGACCAAAACGTGCATACTTAGTTAACATACCACGAGAAAATAAAATTCTTCATACTGTGAAAGATGTATTTGTGTATAGAAGCTGGTTACCATCACAAACCATCAGATTTTTTCTTCTGTAATTTTGATAAACCTCAAGATTTACAAGAATATTACAGATATTAACAAAAGCATATTTTCAAAATAACAAACATACTGCCTGTCATATTGGAGGTGCTTAAGAAATGCTAACTGAACAAGTTTGTGACATAACCCTTCATCACGGCCAGTGAATTTCATGAATTGAAAACAACTTGAAGAAGGTCTGTGTAAATTAATTTAAGTTTAAATTAATACTATTAGCCGTAAATATGGTGCACAGAAACTTCAGTTCTGTCAACAAAAGTGGGCTATTCTACAATTTCTGTTCCAGGGGTATTCCACTAAAATACAATCTAAATGAATGTAGTATATCCATTCAATAAACAATACCTGAATAGACACCAGTCAGTGCACTGGAAACTAGGTGGAAAAATATAATACCAAATAGTAGCCTCTTATTTTCCAACAGTTTTAATATTTCAGAGGAGGGACACACACAACACAAAAAAGAGATTGTTTATATACTAGTACAAGTGGCACAGGAGAAAAGACAGGCAAAAGACAGAAGTGAGAGACCAGGACTAGAAAAATGGAATGCTTAGGGAAGGGAGGTTGGAGAAGATACACACAGCACTGGAGAAAATGAGTCACCCTGCAGGCATTTGTACAGTGCAGTTCCAGCCAAGGAAGAGGCCACAGCACAGGCCGAGAAACAGTGTGATGAGCAGGAGAAGGGAAGAGGAGGCAAAGGAGGAAGACGAATGTGCAGTGACAGTTTACGAAGGGGAATCGTGACTCAAACTGCTGACATAGTTATGATGCTTTAGATCTAATAGTTAGATAACACTGGAAGATAGGAAATGGCCATAGTAACTATGCTGCTTTTTTATATTTGAAAGCCCCTATGGCGGCATGTTGAATAGTTGTAGGAGTAAAGGTGACAGCAGAGGGGCCTTTCATGATTCACTTGTACTAACTCTGGTGTCAGGAGCCAGACACAGGCTACACTCGAGGCGATAACAGACCACCTGTTTCTCAGCCAACATGAAAAATCAAATCATTAATAACACCATTTTAATAGGGGCCATCAACACCCATTTGACACAAAGAGATAGCTCAACTAGAAAAAAAAATCAGCAAACAGATCTGAACTAAATCTGTGAACAAATGGACTTAGTGAATGTATACAGAGTGTTCCACCCCACAACATCAGAACACACTTTTTTCTCAGCTGCACATGGGACTTTAAAATAGACCACTTTCTAGCCCATAGAGCATACCTACCTAAATGCAGAACAACTGAAATTATCCCATGCATAGTATCTGACCACAATGCACTGAAATTGAAAATTAATGACAAATGGAACTTCAAAAACTCCGTAAACAATTGGAAATTAAGTAACAACCTCCTGAACAACCAATGGGTCACAGAAGAAATTGAAGAAATGAAAAATACATACAAAGAAATGAAAATGTACATAACATACTGGAACCTGTGGGGTGCAAAGAAAACAGTCCTCAGAGGGAAATTTATACCAGTGAACTCACACATAAGTGGAACACAAAGAGAACGATGAAATCACTACAGATCCTACAGAAATTCAAAAGATCGTTAAAACTTACTTAGAAAATCTTTACTCTGATAGAATAGAAAACTCAGAATAAATGGACTTATTTCTAGATATATATGAATTACCAAAGTTGAATCAAGAAATAATAAATATCATGAACAACTCAATATCAATGAACGAGATTGAAAACATGATTAAAAACTTACTGACAAAGAAAAGCCCAGGCCCTGATGGATTCACAGCACAATTTTACTAGAAATTCAGAGAAGATGTAACATCAACACTCCTCAAACTCTTCAATGAAATTAAAAAGGAAGCAATTCTCCCTAACTCATTTCTATAGGCAAGTATTATCCTGATACCAAAACCTGAGAAAACCCAACGAAGAAAGAGAACTACAGACAAATCTCCCTAATGAATATAGATGCAAAGATACTCAATAAAATAATAGCAAATAGAATGCAGCAAATCATAAAAAAATCATACACCATGACCAAGTTGGACTGATTCCATGAATAAAGTCATGGTTCAATATTTGCAAATCATTAAATGTTATACATCATATCAATAGAGCCAAAGACAAAAACCACATGATCTTTTCAAGAGATGCAGAAAAAGCTTTTGACAAAGCTCAACATGGACTCATGATAGAAACCATACAGAAAATAGGAATAGACGGTCTTTACCTCAATCTGATCATAGCCATCTATGACAAACCAACAGCCACCATCATATTAAATAAACAAAAACTAAAAACTTTTCCTTTAATATCAGGAACAAGACAAGGTTGCCCACTGTCACCACTTCCAATTCAGTATAGTTGTTTAAGGATTAGCCAGAGAAATTAGACTAGAGAGAGAAATAAAAGGAATAAGGATAGAAATGGAAGAAGTAAAGTTATCACTATTCGCAAATGACATGATACTCTACGTGGAAGACCCTCAAAAACTTCACAAGAAAACTCCTTAAATTATTCAAGACATTCAGCAGTGTATCTGGATACAAGATCAACACTCAAAGATCAATAGCTTTCCTATGTATAAACAGAAAATAGGCTGAGAGAGAAATTAAGGAAACCATAACTTTCACAGCAGCATCTAAGAAATTGAAATATTTAGGAGTCTTATTAACAAAATAAGTAAAAAGAGCTATGCAGTAAACACTACAGTACTCTGAAAAAAGAGATCAAAGAGGATTTCAGTAAATGGAAATATATTCCTTGCTCATGGATAGGAAAAACCAGCATTGTGAAAATGGCCATTCTACCAAAATTGTGGTACAGATTCAATGCAATTCCTATTAAACTACCATTAGCAAACCTCACAGATCTAGAGAAAATATGCCTTAAATTCATCTGGAACCAGAAGAGACCCAGAATAGCAAAAGCAATCCTGGGTAATAAGGACAAGTCAGGTGTAATCACAATCCCTGACCTGAAATTATACTACAAAACTACTGTAATAAAATCAACCTGGTACTGGCTAAAAAGCAGACTTAAAGAGCAATGAAACAGACTGGAAGATGCAGCCACAAGCACAAATACACTCAGTGAGATAATCTTTGACAAAGGGATCAAACAAGCTCACTGGAAGAAAGATAGCCTCTTTAATAAGTAGTGCTGGAAAAATTGGCTTGCCACTTGCCAAAGACTGAAAATACACCTAAGTCTATCACCATGCACCTACTCAAATCAAAATGAATCATAGATCTCAATTTTAAAACAGAAACACTAAATCTATTGGAAGAGAAAATAGATTAAAAATTTAAAGACATAGGGATAGGCAGAGGGTTCACAAACAAAAACCAAACTGGCCATGAAATACTTCAAAGAATCAAGAAATGGGATCTCATTGTACTGAAAAGTTTCTGCACATCTAAAGAAATCACCAGCAAAGTAAAATGAAAACCCACAAATTGGGAAAAAATTTTAGCTGATTGTTACCCAGGCAAAGGTCTTCTATCTAGAACATATAAAGAAGTAGAAAACCTCAGCCCCCCCAAATTCAAAAACCCAATCCAGAAATGGGCATCTGAGATGAATACAAACTTCTCAGATAAAGAAATACAAGTAGCAAACAAATACATGAGAAAGTGCTCAACTTCAGTAGTCATTCAAGAAATGAAAATTAAAATGAAGCTGAGATTTCATCTCACCACAGTAAGAATGGTTATCATTAAAAAAATCAACCAATAACAAATGCTGGCGAGGCTGTGGAGAAATAGGAACACTGCTCCACTGCTGGTGGGAATGTAGACTGGTGAAACCACTGTGGAAATCAGTTTGTAGATTCCTCATAAAACTAGGTCTAGAGGTCCCATTCAACCTGGCTATTCCTCTTCTTGGTATTTTCCCAGAAGACCTGAAAACATAATATCAGAGTGATATATTTGCTCTCATGCTTAAAGCAGCGCAATTTTTCATAGCTAAATCATGGATGCAACTCAAATGTCCATTCACTGAGGAATGGGTAAAAAATTGTGGTATTTTTATACAATGAAATATTATTCAGCTATAAAGAAACATAAACTCAAGGCTTTTACAGATAAATGGTCACAACTAAAGACCATACTTGTAAGTGAAATGAATCAGACCTGCATGTGTAAGCAATGTACTGTCTCACTAGTATAAGAACCTGAAAGAGTGAATAAAAATTAAGAGGTATGACAGACATTGTGAAATGAAAGGAAACTACTCAAAATAAAGAGCAACTGGGATGAGGGAAAAGAGAAAAGAAAGCAGGGGAAATTCTGTACATATATGTACACAGGAGAGCTATCATAGTTTTACTACTGACTTCTGTCACTTTAATGAACGGATCAGTTAATGATTAATTATTTGATCAATTTTGCATGTCTCTGTTTTCCTGGGAAAACACTTTGAAGATATCAATATGTAATACAGCAACCATTGTTAACTTCCTACCACATTGTTTGTAATTCAGTATTGCTTGTATTGTCTTACGCTATTTTGTAAATCAGTTCCATTCACAGAAGGGCCTCTCACAAAGCCCACACGATTTGTAGGGCTTGGCTGGAGTTGAGGTAGAGCTCTGTCCATTTAGTGCATGTCATGGTCAGTCACTGGCTGTAAGCTCACTCTATAAAGCGGATGTGAATTGGCAAAATATAGAACACAGCTGGAAAGGATCATTTGTGAGCAGAGTCTCCAGCAGCTTGGGGACAAATCCTTTGTTCTTCAGGGAGATCTGAATGATCTAGCAACATTTAGCACATTTGATTTCAGTGAGTAATGCCCCATGACACACAAAACTACTTGTTATCTCTGAACTCTTAGGGGTTTGGGGGTTTGCATGATACAGTATTTTCAAGGACGTCTTTAGTGAGACTACATATTATTACTGTATTTGGTAAAATACTGGGTGACAACTATTTGAAATACATTAAATTAGATATGCATCTGAATAATGATGTTGAGTTTATTATTCAACTCCATGGCCCAAATTAATCCTTTACTACATTTTTATTTTGCTTTTGTTTCATAAGAAGCTATTTTTCTATTACTATCTTCACTTTCTTGTGCTAATAACTATTTTTAGTAAGAGATATACAATTTAAAATCTTGACTAAAGTATATAACTATAGGAGTGAATTTGAGATCTAATTAACAGTGAAATTATGACCCAAATCCCATTTTATATTGCCACATAAAATACACATTTTTGACAAAAAATAGGAAAGTGTGTACTGGGTGTCTGGGACACTTTATCATTTTAGGAATTTTAACAGGCACCAACTTCATATATATGTATACATGCTTTTGTTTGTATGGTATGTATTTCCTGAAGAACTAGATCATAAAATTTAAAGAAATGGATCAGCATTAAGATACCAAAAGCACATTCATTAACTTTCTCTTTTCTATTCAGGAAAATAGCATTTAAAATTATTTTACAAATTGCTGAAAATACTTCAGAGCAAATAATATCAAGTTTTATTACTTTCAAATTATGCACTGAACATATTCATATAACATGAACATATTAATATAAAGCAAAGTGAAAATTTCATTTGCAGTGAAGTATTCATCTATCACAGTGAATTAATTTTTCAGCTAAACAAGTACTGTTTAATCAGTGTTGTCTTCAGAACATCTGTCAAGTTGGCCTATGGTACATCTGAGTCTTATCCCTTTCTGAATTTGAGATTGGAGCTCATAAAAAGGGGATCCAGGACTACGTTTCAGAAATTCTCTTCTCTAGACTCACGGCCCACACCCTCCCTTCGATTTTATCCCACTTGTAGGTCTGAGAGCTGTGCTCTCATTTCTCTCAAGTGCTCTGGCTCAGAATGATTATTAAGGATCTGTCTATTTTCATTCACCTCAAATGCTAACCTTTCTGGTCTGGCATAAAGTGCCCTCTCTTTTTAGAACAAGGATTGTTCATTTGTTATGCAGATATTTATTACCGGTATCTTAACACTGAGGATTCAACAACCCTTACCTTAAGAATAATGAAACAGTATGATAAAAAAGAAATAAATCAGAAAATAGAAGCGGAAGATGTTTTTAAGCAGAAAGGGTATTTAACTAAACACAATTCATATTCAATCATTTAGGCTTCTTCCATAGAAAATGGCCTAACCACATTCTTTGTCTTAATGAAACGATGAAAGCCATCTTGGATTGTACAACTGAATTTAGGGAAAACAGGTTGTAGATGAATTACATTTCCTGACCACATTTCCTCTTATTTTTTGTTTTATTCATTTAATGAAAATGGATATAATAAACAAGTTTTATCAAGCAATAGCATAATTCTCTTTCTGGGAAGTCATCTGCAGAGCCGAGATGATCATGCTGGGAAACATAATTTCTTTCTAATACTCTTTTGTATGTTTGTGCTTCACCACATGTCCCACACTAGAGGAGATATTTAATAATTATTTTTAATGTACACTCTGTATGGATAGAAAATTAATGAATAACTGGACAGAGGCTCTACTTATTTTAGAATAGCCACATCTCTAGTTTCCCTATGCAAAACAAACAGCACACACACACACACACACACACACACGCATATATACAGACACATACAAATGTGCATATATACAGACATACACATAAACATACACTTGAGATTAATGATTTGAGCAAGTAATGGTTTTTGATTGTGAGCTCCAAAGTTTCTGAAATTGGTAAAGGTTCATTACTCAATTAATTTAGAGATAAATTCCTGCTATTCGATGACTGATTTAATTAAGTTTCAGGTGTATTCACCTCCAAAACAGATAAAAAAATTCTCTATAAATCCTGGATAACACTATTCTGTTGTTATATAGACAGTATTTACATATATTACAGTCTTTAAGAGAATAAAATCATTTTATTATCATACAAGCTAATTTCATTTTTGTATTTAAATTATTTCATAAATAGATATCTTTTGTCCCTACTAAGAAAAATAATTTAACAATATCTAAATGAAAGCCTGTCCTCATTTTGATACTCAACCATGTTTAAAAGTTTCTGTACCTGCTGTCCAACTGCACTCTAGGAGCTAACCGAGGTTACAGGAACACAGCCAGGAATCTTTTGTAGACATTGGATGTACTTGGAATATGATAAGTATTCCAGAGATGCATAATGTTACTATAGCCACAGTGTCATAACTGAGCTCAGAAAATTTTATATATAAATATATAGAATGGATGTTTGCTTCTTTCCGGGCATAAGCCTTTGTTAGTACATGGTTGCTTAAAAAATTAAAATAAATATTATACAATAATCATATGACAACATCTCTAATAAATATCAGTCCCTAAAATGTTTTAACTACACCAACTAAGATGTGACTGTAGAAAAAGGCAGAATACACCCTCAAGACCAGCTCATTATACTGAAGATTGAGATATCTCATGGAAATTAGTGGGAGGTGTACAGAGGTTTTTGTAAGACAAAGCAAGGGATCTTTTCTTGAAAAGTTCTCCTGCGTTAAGTAATAGCAAATCAAAAGGACAAAGACCAAAGGTAAAGTCCAGAGGTGGTCTAGAGTTAGAGGTAGAAAAATAAATACTAAGTGGAGAGAGGGATTTAGGGAAGACTGGAGGAATGAGATTGTTGTAACTGAATATTTCTAAATTTTGGCATAAAATAGGAATTTTTTTCATGCACATATTGGAGAGAGATGATAGTCTATCAGGAAAAAAATCATTCCTCTGAATTTATAGGAATGATGGCCTGAAAATATACTTCTTTATGGGAAATGCTTCCTTGTGGATTTTGAATCCTGTAAGTCCTGACTCTGGACAGTAAAGCTGAAAGTATAGAGCTTTCTCATTTGCTGTTTTAAACTTATTTTTTATCTTCTCACATTTCCATAATGACACTTTCTCTATGACCTGTTTTTGGTGATAGCAATGTAAGTATAATATTTGAAGTATTGTCAGTATATCCACTGTTGTTTTCGCTTGAGGAACATTTTTATTTATAGGAATTAGGAGTCACAGCTCCTAATCAAGCCTTTTAAAGATTTCCCTGGGCCCTCTAAATTTATGATACGTTGGAATTTTGCTGTTATATGCTCTTACCCTGAAATGTTAGAAAAGAGACATGTGAGGCTGGACAAAATCACATATTTAAACTGGCAAGTGCTGTGGGGAAAGTATCACTCCCAGCAAAAGAAGATCTCAAGTATAATATCATAGAATAAAGCCAAAGACAAAGCCCACCTTCTATCCATGAAAATGCTTAAACTTTCTTGCTATAGATACTTAGTTATCCGCCCAAATGTAGCTCATTCATCTATAAAGTGAGAAGAATAGGCCTAGTGGTGCACATCTGCAAGCCGAGCACACCATTTGGGACCTGGCCTGAGCCAGATGGTCACCAACTTGAAGCAAGGCTGGACAACCTAGGAAGACCCTCGCCCACTATCCTCTGCTAACACAGTCTAACTTTTATCTATTTTACATGGTGACTATTTATGCATTATAGATAACTGAATAATCCTTATTGAACATGATATGAAATATTAGAATATTTACAAGAAGAGAGATGAAAGCATGTGGATACAGAAACAGATTTTAAAATTGAGGGTAATCTAAGGAGAAAAATATTCATGAATCCAATCCAAACTGGAAATGGGGAGCTTGTATGCCAGGGAAAAGGGAAGAATCCAGAAAACAAACTTAAACATTAATCATTGGACTGTGATTGCTTGATCAATCTTGCAATCTTAAATCTGGTAGACTGAGCAACTTCATTGAAGATATCCACAGGAAGTATAGCAACCAGTGTTAATTCCTAACATTTTATTTTAAGGTCAGGTATCATTTTTGTTGTTTCTGTGTTTTTGTGTTGGTCTTCATTGCTATGGCTTTGGTAGTTTATTTCCTCTTCAAAAAATAAATAAAACAAAATAAAATTCTAAAACAATCGAGGCATAGATTTTTCTTAGTATCCTGAAAATTTGTCAAAGAAATATTTTTAAAAGTTTTTTATTTTAAAAATAAAAGAAGAAAATATATTAACAAACAGGCATCCATTTATAAGATAGCATAAGAACAATACAAACAATACAGAGTTATAGACAAACTGGTAGGAAATTAACAATGGCTGTTGTATTATGTATTGATAACTTTAAAATTTTTTCTCAGGAAAACAAATAGAGACATATAATAATGATCAAATAAGTAATCATTAACTGTTCCTTCCAGTAAAACAATAGAAGACAGTACAACTGTTACCTATCCTGTATATGCATATGTCTTGGTTACTTTACTCTAGTTGCTGAGACAAAATACCCAACACCCAAAATGAAAAAAGGAAAGGTTTATTTAGCTTACAGTTTTTGGAGGTTTCAGTCCATACTTGGCTGGTTCTGAGGCAGAGTGGGACATGGCAGAGGGCAGACGTTCATGGCAGCAAACAACCAGCAAAAGGGAGGAATGGCTGCAAGCAGCCTCTTTCCTTCCCTTACATTGTAAACAGCCTACCCCCACCCAGGGGGCGTGTAGCTCTCACACAGTCTCCATGCCCTCCTCTTCCACAGGCTCAGGATGTGTACAAAGTAGGCACCCAGGCTTCCTGCTGAGTCACTCAGCCAAACCTGTAGGTTGACCAAGTAAAACATATGGCAAGTGAAAGTTTTGAACACAAGATTACATTTTGAAGTGGCATAAAATATTTGGATCTTCAAAGAGAAGATTAATGCTTGGATATATGTAAATTGGGTTTGTTATAAAAAAGGATGGAGAAATTGTGTGGATGGGGTGATAAAAGTCTTATCCATGTTTGTAGGTCATACACAACAGGACAGTGTCAATTGGGGCAGTTAATTAGTGTAGAATGATTCCATCATGTTCCCGTAAGTAATATGATTTAGCAAGTGAGAAAGGGCAGCAGTGTTTTGAGCCGAAAATTGAGTACTAACGTTGTTCTTGAATATAAGTATATTAGCTCTACCACATTCTGGAAAAAAAATGTGGTCATATTAAAGAAAGCAATTTTGTCTTCTGATGGGAATGGACTGACATATCAGCGTCAAATCCAAGAGGACTGCCTAGTGCAATGGCTACTGGAGAACTGAAAGGAAAGACCAGGAAGACAATCCAGAAAGACAGACAATAAACTGAGACAGAGGATGAAAGCTTATATGCAACGGAGCTCACAGAATTTCTGCTTTACAAATTCGGACCAAACACCAGGTCATGACCCCCAGATGAACATGAATTTGAAATGATATAGTTGACACTCTTAGAAACTTTTCACTACTACGTAGATATAAATTTTTTCTGCAGTGAAAGCTATGTTGGCTAAATAATAGAAAGGTGTCTCACGGTGATTTAAACAACTAAAGGTCTTTATTTTTCTCAAAAATAAGCCCCAATTCAGGCAGCACAGCATAGCTAAAGTGACTTATTGAAGATATAGGGAGCAGAGTACGCTCTTATCTCTATGACTTCATTAGTGTCTAATTGTGTCCTCTCGCTTAGAACACATCAGCTGCATCTCCATCCCGCTCTGTTTCATTTTTCTTCTGAAAGAATAGAAAAGGGATGAATTCCTTTCAGTCAGAAGATTCGCTTTTTAAAAAAATAAAGAAACACCCAGTGTATAGACAATTTTCTGTATAACTCCTTGGTTTTTTCTAATTACCAGTGTAGATACAAATCAGGGCAGGCAGAGTTTTAACATGGCTGTTAAAATTCCTACCATCTCCTGTACAAACCCCACATAAATCAGCCTTTTAAAACAGGAAGAATCTGTGGGTATGATAGGATAGTCGTTCTCTTGGAGCAGACTACAAAGGGGCCATTTACTTTGAAGAAGCTTCTGTGAGAGAATAATTGAAATGCATTATTAAATGAATATACCTTTGTCCAGAATGTTCCCCAGAAAGGGAGTGAGGCAGTAGTTAGTGGCTTGGTAAGATAAGCTATAACAACAGTATAAGTCATGAGAGCTTGAAATAGTAGTTTATTTCATGCTACAGTTTTGGTATCATTTAATCAACCATATTCTGAAATGATTGGTATAAATAGCTTTAAAGGAAGCTTTGAGTTATAGCTAACATTTGTTTTCTCCTTAGAAAGTTCCCCAGGTATACTCTGGGCCCTGAGGTAAGGTGGGAATGTTTAACTCGCTTACAGACAAGTGCAGCTGGCATTCATGTAGCAGTTAATGTAGGGCACCTCCAATTTAATTAGTTTAACCACTTGAGTCCTTCTGAACGAGCCTCGGACATAGGGTTAATCACTTGTCAGTAGGAAAGGATAAGACACACGTACAGGTACAGCGCCATCAGCCAGCAGGTGATAATCTCAGTTATGTGCTCTGCCCTGCCCACTGGGTGGCAGAGCCAGCGAAGCGTTCAGCCATTGCATTTCTGGGCTGCTTACGTGACTCATACAGCACCGCAGACATACTTGTTGTGTGGATTTCTCCTGCTAATTTTCCCAAAATAAATGCAACCATTTGTTGTGCTTTTCTTACTTAAACTGCATTATCTTCTAGACATCTAAAGAAACTCACTTAACTTTTATTCACTGTTCCAGGGAGAATGTTATATAAAATCATGTTTTTTATTATTGTTACTTAACTCATATTTGTCACCAAATGCAAATTTAGGGTAACTAATTTTAAACATACTGGAAAACTACTGTATTTCTATTACATTTCTTCAGTGTTTTCTCTTTGGAGAATAGGGCAGAAGCTTATGTTCTCAACAGAATTTCATTAACTACTGTGTGTGTAGGTAGGGCGGTCACCACAGTAAGGGCTCACTCAGGGAGTAAGACATACAAAGCTGGCCCACCACAGAAGTTATCACCTACGAATAGTAACGTTGAGTCAAATATTCTGATTAATTTTGAAAGATAAATATGTTTAGGGAATCACTATTTCTAGAATCATTAAATCTGTGATCGATAACTATGTAATATACAATATTAATATTGAAAAAATTAGATACCTGAGAGAACCTGAGCAAAATCGCAGACCACTGATTCATACTAAGATGAAAATTTTATGAACAGTGGCCTACAACAATGAATTGGTTTTAATCTTTGGATAATTTCATTAAAATTAGAGAGCTAATTGGACATAAAGCCTGTGATGTTAGGTGTTAGAACAAACTTTTCCTTCAGCACGTCACAATAGAAGACTTTGAATACAACTATACCAGGATATATATGAATATAATATAAAAGAATATAATATATATTTCAATATAATATAAACATTGAATGTATAGAAAATTACTTCTTGAATGTGATAAGAATAGATATGAATACTTCCTAACATTTCTCACTTTCTCAAACATGAAATTTGTAGTGAAGGAATTTCCCACCTGAATTTGAGATACATTCACATAATTTTCTACTGGCCCTTTATCTGCATCTCAGGTGCAAACCTAAAAGTGAAGCATTGATAACACCTGAATTTATGTTTCCTTCCTACTTATTTTGTTGCTCACTTACATTGGCCTGTCATTGTATCACTGTCCATGGGCCCCGAGAAGTGTGAAGTAAGCTCCAACACCGGTAAGGAAGCATTTCAATACTGATGCTTCATTTTCCCCCAGTCGTTCCCTTGCTCCTGTAGTCGAGGATGTCATACATTATAACTGATTTAGATAGAATGCTGGAGCCATCATCAGCCTGCATCATCGACTCACTGCTGAGAAAGCTGCTGCCCTGGATGTTTTCCAAGCCCAATGCAGATTTCAAGTACCTGAGAAATAGACCTTGGTGTTGTTTTATGTATGACTAAGCTTCTGGATATTTGCAGTTTGTGTTACTGGAGAATATTCTATTCTTATATCAGCTCTCTAGGAATCTTCTGATATTTTCAAGAAGATTATAGCATTTTCTCACAACAACTAGAATTTTTATTAGGAAATTAAACCATCTTAATATCCTTTTAAACTAAAAGAAATAAGACTCCCATCTACCTATTACCTAGAACTGTACATGCTACCAATAATTAACCATATTTTAGATATTTTCTGAATGCCTCTGATGAAGTATGTACCTCTCAGAATATGTCAGAAACTTGTAATGCTTGACAAGCCATCTTTTGCAAATTAACTTGCATTTCATTTATAAGATGATTCAGTTTAGTAATTATGTGTTTAGCTAATAAATACCTTGGATTAAATCAAGTGATTTTTAGTGATCGTCAATTATATAGCTCGAATCTTCTTACTCTTCTTCACGCATTATTCTCCATCACCTTGCTGAGATCCTATCTTGTGTTAGAAGGTGTTTGTGATTTTTGAATCAGTGAGAAAGACTAACAAAATTTCAAACTTCTGCTTGTGTAACACGTTTGTATTTGTACACCACAACTATATCAACCAATTAGAATTGATTGCAGTGGTCACTTTAAGAATATACGTGTTCAGTTAGTGGGAAGTTATCTGGTCCATGCTTGCTGTGAAAGTATTTCTTTATCTCCACTATTCTGTACTTATAAGACTTAATTATTTTACACACTTCAGTCATTCTTCAGCAGAAAGACCTTATATTCAGGAGGGGTAGACATTGCTATGGAACTGTTTCAATAATCTTTCTTTTTTACCTGCTAGGTAAAATTGTAATTACATGTCAAGAACTCCTTATGATTTCAAGAACTTTGTCCTACTATCTGATCCAGTCATTTTCTGGTTCTCCCTTCCTTGACTTTCACTGCATCACAGTATCAAACTGTAGTCTCCAATAGTTTTCCATTTTTATTAATTTTAGGCCAAGTTCTCACTCCATTGTGTAAATCTTCTTAGCTTTTTTCGCTTTTCCTTCAATCCTCATTTTAACAAGTTCTACCCATAGAATCTGTGTTGACTAACGAGGTAGAGCTATGTACCATTCTCTGCATGGCCAGTCTGCCTTAAGAATATCTTTCTCACAGCGCAGTTACGTATGCAAAACATTAGTGTATCACATTTTGGCATCAACTAAATTATATGAACTCTAGAAAAGTTATTTGTCTCATTTATCTTTGTTTTCCGGTAAAAGAATGATCAAATATAGTTGACAGTCAATAAATATCTTTGAGCTTTTGTTTGACATAATTCTATGTTTCTTTTAAAGGTAAACAAACTTCTGGTTGAAATAAATGCTAAACTCATGCATGACTTATAAATCATTCAAAGATAAAAATATAAACAGAAAAATTCCATTCACTTTTGCAAAGTTCTGGTATAACTTTTAAGATTCTGCTGTAGGAGATGAAGATAATGTTATTGAAGGCACATGATCTGAGTTTTGTATGCTAAGTTTTAGTAATGTTAAGATTTTGACAAAATAATTTTACCTCCATTTTTCTTTCCATAAAATGGGACTATTTCTGTCACATCTAATTTGCATAAGAAAGCACATTGTTATATGTGGATGTACATATAGAAAGTAAATAATGTGTATTAGTATTTTTTAATATTTAGAAATTATGCCTATACAGAATACTAAGAATTACAATTCTTAGTATTTTCTTATAATCTGTGATTCTAAACACACCTGCATCTGTTAGGTTAATTCCTTCTCATAAAAGTTTCTACTAGTTAACTGTCTCGGTTACTTTTTTCTCATTGCTGAGACAAAATGCCCAACATGCAAAATGAAGGAAGGAAAGGCTTATTTAGCTTACAGTTTGTGGAGATTTCAGTCCATAGTTGGCTGTCTCAGAGGCAGAGTGGCACATGGCAGAGGGCAAAATGTTCAGGGCAGCAGAGCACAGCAAAAACAGCCAGCAAAAGGGAGGAATGGCTGCAAGCAGCCTCCTTCCTTCCCTTACATTTTAAACAGCCTACCCCCACCCAGGGGGCTTGTACCCCTCACATAACCTCCATGTCCATGCCCTCCACTTCTACAGGCTCAGAATGTTTACAAAGTAAGCACCCCAGCTTCCTCCTGAGTCACTCAACTAAACCTCTAGATTCCCCAAGCTGACACAATGTATCAACCATAACACTCCACCCCTTGTCAACTTGGCAATTATACACATTTCCTTAAATCAGTTTTCATGTACAAAGCCATTATATATTAGAACCGTAACATTTTGCCCCCATACAAATGAAAATTCAACACTTTCAACATTTAAAGGCACAAAATAAACATTACCATTCCAAAAGGCACCAACAGGGTAATATAGAGCATTGGGACCAAAGCAGTTCCAAAATCCAGCAGAGCTAACATTCTGTCCTGTAATTGCATATCCAGCATCTGAAGCAACTTGTAGCACTTTGTGAGCTCCAAAGGGCTTGCATGAGTCCAGCCCTGTGGCACTTCTGGTGGTTACAGCTCCCACGGCTTCTCTCTTAGGCTTGCTTTGCTCCCTCTTTGCAGCTTTCCTTAGATGATCCACGGTCCTGTCTTTTCTAAACTTCTGAGGTCTCCAGGGCACATTTTGCTTCACACTCACAGCCTCACATATTACCCCCTCGTGGGCACACTGCCTGGCCTCCCAGGCCTTCTGAAATCTGGGTGGAAGCCTCTTTAACCTCAGAACTCTTGCATTCTCCTTGCACCTAAAGCCAGGGCCATGTGGATGATGCCAAGGTCTGCTGCCACCCAGAGCAGTAGCCAAACTTTCCTCTCTCTTGGCTTTAGGGGTCGAGTGCCTGGATCGCTGGGCAAATTGAATCCAATGCTGAGGAGCAAATTCTCTATGCCGCTGCCATTCTGGAACCTGGTGCGGCTGCCGCAGCTGCCATTCTAGAACATGGCACTCTTTGGCTTCCTTCTCAAGGCAAGGTCTTTCACTTTTGCAGTTTTGAGGCTGCAAAGGGTGGAGACTTGTTGCTTGCGATGCCCTCAGGCCATCTATTCCATTCTCTTGTTCCTTCTCAGCAATACAGATCGCCTCAGCCTTATCTTTGCAATCCACAGCTTTACTGGAGCTTCCTTTCTGGCCAAACTCACAACATTTTAAATCATCCTGCTGGGCTCTTTGCTCTTGATTGTCAATATAAATCTGGCTAAAAGCCCCCAACAATAGCCGTGCCGCTGCCCCAACATTCGACTGCCTTGAAATTTCTTTTTGGCGGTACTGGGGATCAAACTCAGGACCCTGTGCTTGCTAGGCAGGCGCTTATTCCACTGAGCTATATCCCCAGTCCCCTGAAATTTCTTTTGCCAGATTAATCAGTTCACTGCCGCCCTTAATCTCAGTCTTAGGCAAAGTCTCTGGACAAGAGCAAAATGCAGACAAACTTTCTGCCAAGCCATAACATACATCATCTGGAGTCCAGCCACTAATGCAGTCCTTCCCAACAGAAATCTTCCAAACCCGGTTTTTACCGGCAGGATTTCTATTGGCCTTCTGGTCTTCTAAGCTCCACCAGAATCTCCCATACAGAACAGCCGAAGGTGTTCCAGCACATCCCTTTCAGGCGACATCTCTGAACCTTTCCAAACTCTTCCCACAAGCTATTAGTATTTAATATTAGTATTAGTATTAACATACTAAATACATGCATAAAGCTCAGTGCAGTCTGGGGCTTTCTCCTTCCTTACGCTGGACGCCACTGGAATCATGGGCCATGGAGCCAGAGCCAGCATGTGCAAGGTTGGAAACCTAAGAGAAGGATGGACTGCAACTAGCTATGGCAGGAGCACAGGTAGGAAGCTTGTGCCTAAGAACTCTACAGGGCATGCAGGAACTACACAAATACAGAAAGATTTCATAATACTCTCTGGAATGACTAATAAGTCAGAGAAAAAAAATAAGGCAAAAAAGGTAAAAACAAATCATAATCAAATGACAACAGAAACTCATCTCAGAATCAGGAGAATACAAAACACTTCTGAGAAGTTTTTAGCTATGACACAATAGGAAAATCAGCACAGCAAAATCAAACACCCTAATGATACACTCAAAATCCTAGAAAAACAATAATAAACCAAATCCAGAACCAGTAAAACAATATAAATGATAAAAATCAGAGCAGAAGTAATGTAATCAAAACTGAAAAACTCAGTGCAAAGATAAATGAATCAAAGAATTGGTTTTTTCAAAAGATAAAAACAAGATTAATGTATTGTTAGCCAAAATTAACAAAGAGAAAGTAGGCCCACCTTAATAAAACCAGAGATGGAGAAGTCAAAATTTTAACAGACACTTCTGAAGCCTGAGGATAATTAAAAGTAATTTTAAAAACATGTAATTGAATAGGTAGGAGAATCCAGAAAAAACTGGGTAAATCTGCAGGCATATATTACCTCTTGAAATTGAACAAAGAAGATAGAAAAAACTTAAAGAGACCAACAATAATAAGTTCAATTGATGCAATAATATAATTCATATGTAAAAAAGAAGTCCAAGACCCAGTAGATATACTATTGAAATTTAGCATATGTTTAGAAAAGAACTAACATCGATGGAATAAACATTATAGACAAAATCCAAAATTGGCCTCAGCATGATATATTAGGGTATGTTACCTCATATTTAAAAAAAAAAAACTGAATTAATGGAATGGTGAAAGATGCAGTTATGGTGCCATGTAGGTGGCAGTACCTTGTAGATCTGGCGCGAAGTTCTCCAGAAGGCTGTATATGCTCTGAATCACCATCCCATATGTGGAGCTATTTCTCCCATAGCCAGGATTGACAGGCCCAGGAATTAAGGGATAGAAATGAGAATGATCCCTTTCCATATTGATACTTTGTTTTCTGTTCTCATGACCTTAACATCTTCCTGGTGACAATTTATAATTTCTGTATGCAAATGCCTTGTGGCAAGATACAAAATTATTCCAGTAAATTGGTCACCATTATGATTTCCTTGTATCTCTGGGACTCATGTCTTCAAAGGGAGTTTCAGCATTGTTAGGAATGATTAATACAGAGTATAAAGGAATAACTGGACCACTACTACTCACAAAAGGCGGAAGGAAGGTATGTTCAGAGTGCGGGAGATTGAGTAGAGCATCTTCTGATGTCACCATCCCAATTATTAAGGCCAATGGGAAAGTACAACTCAAACCGGGCAGGAATGACAAATGACCTGGAATCTTCAGGACAATGAGTCGCTCCATTAGAAAGAGAAGAAAGATCCCCTGAGATGTTTGCTTGAGGGCAATGATATATAGAATTGGTAGAAGAAAAAGAAGTAACAAATACCAGCTATGGCCCTATGACAGTTAGAGAAATAAAGATTATAATAGTTATGTCTATTTTTGTGAATATATATCAGATAATTTCAGTTTCTTTTTCCTTTGTATTCTTATAGCATGTGACATAGCACTGGTTGATTTCATTTTGATATTTTGTTTATTCATGTTTATTAATATTTATTCTTTATTGATATTTTATTGTTTGCAAAATATTCACATTGTGTATTTCATTAATTCTTGTTAATGCTCCAATAGTTAAACTATGGAATCTCAAGAGATAAGTACACATCATACAAAGAAAACCTGTGGTTTCTTTACTAGAGATAGTGTATTTCTCTTTGTACACAGGATAATTATACCATTTTAGACAGAATAACAAACTTGCTATTATGTTTGGAGGTTAAGTACGATTATAGCAGGCAGGTCTGATTTTTAAGAAGAGAGGGATGAACTGTGAGCATTAAGTGTGGCGGTGAGAAAGGCTTCCTCACACGGTAGAGGTAAGGCGCCACTGCGGGCTGTTTGTTACTGAAAGCTCTAACAGCATAAGCAACCCCGGGCTTGTCAATCAGTAAAGCAGACTCCTGGGTGTGTCTGAGGGGCGTTTCCAGAAACGGGGTGACTTTCTCATGGAGGACAGAGTATTGAAATGGGGAGACTCTCCCCAGTTGTGAGTGGCACAGTTCAAGAGTCCTGCAGCATGGATGAAATTGTATGGAAAGGAAGAGGAATTTCAAACACAATTTTTGGAAGCTGCAAACTGGAATAGGTGTATTTTTCTCTGTGTTTAACCTCTAGTTTTTCTGATCTTCCAATGACAATTCACACCAGCACATGTCCAGGAAACTTCAGTCCTTCATTCTTAGACTGGTGCTGGGTTTTCATTCCTTCTATTTCTTAGCTTCCAGCTTCTTGGGCTGAGCAGATACTGGATCCTGTGAGCCTCCAGCTTGCAGATGGCCGCTGTGCGTGCTTCTCCTTATGAATCTGTTAGCCTGCCTAACAAACACCTTGCTTACTGAAACATATAATTGTACGAACTCTGTTCCTCTAGAGCATTCTAACTAACATGCTGTCTGTAGTGCCATACACATTCACAACACTTAAACTGTGGACACAGCCTAAACGATCACCAGTAGATGAATGTAGAAGGAAAATGTTGTACATCTGCACCATCGGAGAATATTCAGCCATAAAGGATAGGACAGGAAAATTGATGGAACTAAAGACTATCTTGTTAAATATAATAATCCAAAAACAGAAAGCAGGGCATCACACAGTTTCTTTTCCATGAGAAACTTAAAATATAAGTAAATGAGGGAAAAGGAGAGATGATATGAAAATAAATGGTAGATTTTTGGAAATTGTGAATTGTGTGGGGCAGAGAGGTCTTGAAAAATGACTGAGCTATTTTGTGTACACTCACCAGTTCCTGAAAATGAATATCACAATTGTCCATTCTTAAAGCACTTTAATAATAATGAATAATAAGAATAATAAATGATTCCAGTAGGAATTCTTGAGTGTATATCGCAGTATTGAAGTATTTCCCTAGCATGTGCAAGGGCTGGTTTCAATCCAAAGTCACATCCCAAAATTAACTTTAAAAATGAACAATTATTTCTGTCTATGACAAATATATGAATGTCATACCAACAAACACTCCTGGCAAATCATTTAAGTAGCCACTATCCATATCAGTATTTGCTTAAAAATTAAAATATTTTTTAAAATTTTAAAGAGTATGCAATCAAAATTATTGCGCATAATAAAATCATTGCCTTTATTATACTTGTATTTAATTATCCTTGTATTATCCTTGTATTTAATTATCTTATTTAATTATTATATTTGTATTTAATTATAATAAAGGCAATACATTGCCTTTATTATACTTGTATAATTATATATTTATAATATAAATAATATAATTGTATAATATTATACTTGTATAATATAATGTTTCCTCTAAATGGAAACTTCAACAAATTGCATGTAGTCCAGAAGAATTAATATCACCCTAACTGAAAAATTAGTTGAGACATTTATATGTACATTTGTTTGGTCCTTATATAAGGTTGACATAGTATCCAATACTTGTTCCAATTTATAGACTGAATTTATTTTATTCTGTCCTAACTGAATCAAAATTACTTTTGGATGCTTTTAATATTTGTAAATATTGAATTAAAACTTTTGTGTAATTGTTAGCCTATGAAGACTTAAGAAAGTTACTGATACATTCATCCATCAATTCATTCATTCATTTGTTCATTCCTTCATTTTTATCAACGAACATTTAGTGAACATAAAGTGTATGACACATGCTGATTTAAAAAATTAAGCACGAGTTTGAATTAAATAAGTGTATATCTGTTGATATATAATTTTGGAACATCTTTAGTTGTTTACACATTTCACTGTGGTGTTGTTCTTCCTACCAAAGTGATCCTAGAGCTGTAATTCTATTGCCATTTGGTTTCATGAGCTACTGTCAAGGTGGAAGCAATAAGGCTTCATTGATACATCAAAAACTTTAAGCCATGAAGTTTCCAAATCCTGATTTCCATGGCTCAGCAATTCCTTTATTATACAAAGGGGAAGCCCTCTTCCTAAATAACACTTAGCCTTTTTAGGAGATTCTATTATAACATGGAATGATCAGTTATTTTGTTCCCATCGTCTCTGGATAGGATTCACTGGCACTTGATAAACTCTGGATCGTGGTGAAACTGAGGGGGCGCTTCTGGAGAACTAGAGGGCTGGAAACGCTATTATTTTTGTTTGTGTTTCTTCCTGGAGTTCAGATGTGGGTTGCAATAGCCTACTGGGATAACGCTTCTGGATCATTCTCTGGATTTTGCTTTTACGTTTGGGTGTGACTGCTTCCCATTCTCCACTGAGTTTACCAGCTATGGCAGAATAAGCCAGAACAGTGTATGAAGTTACACCATGTGGTACTCAAACTCTAGGCAAGTGAGAAAGCAATGGCATTCTCTCCAAACACCCTGACATAGTCCGGCAATTGAGAAAGTATGAGCCTGATTTCAACATCCTCACATTGTACTATAACTATGTCTAATAGACATTGTTACTTTTGACAGAATGACAGGATATTGATAATTTGATGTTTGTATTATCTGTTACTATGTAAGAAATTACTGCAAAAGATGGCTCAAAAGAACAATGAACAATTTTTAATGTCTTACACTTGCAGTGGTTCAAATACTTCAGAGCAGCCTGCATAGACAGTCTTTAATGAGGCTTGCTAAATTCATCTGGAGATTTGACTAAGGGTGAAGAAACATCTTCCAAGTTGGCATAATCATATGTTTGTTGGCAGGAGGCTTCTTCTCACCATGTGAATGTCTTCATGTGGTTCATTGAGTGTTTCCTTGGAATGGCAGCTACCTTCTGCCCAAAGCAAAGGATCCAAGGTGTAATGATCTGCATGACCTAGACTTAGAATTTACCCACGATCTCTTCCTAATTATACATATCACACTTCCGTGTGAGAAAATACAAACATGTGCAGGACTAAAGGGGTGAAGCTCACTGACCTCAGCTTTGTGGGCTGCTTACCTCAAAGGTTGTGTCATTTTTGTCTCACTGTCACCAGTAAATATAATTTATTCATGCATCTATTAGTATTGATATTATCAATACAGTATAATGCCCAAAAGACAAAAAATATTATTCATTATTTTAAAACTTACTTCAGTAATTTTTCAACTACCTCAATTCATCCCATCCCTACCTCATATCTTAACAGAACATTACAATGAGCAAGCAATGGTCACATATATTGAGAAAGCTTTGTATCTGCTCAATTTAACAATGTCTTGCCTTTGGTTTGCACTGTAACATTCTTAGTTCATACTACAACAGACCTTTATCAGGGGTCCCTTTAATAATGCTATGCCATAACCAAGAGAAGCTGAAGAGTAATATGAATAATGCATAGTTTTTGGGGAAAAAGGTGACTTTCCTTGAATTATAGGAAGTAGAATATATGAATAAATATTTCTTTCATTTGTTTTCCCAGGTAGACATTTATGAAATTCATTTTTGTGAATTTTAGAATTTTCTCCCAGTACAGGCTTGAGTTGACCATAGCACACATCAACACTGAGTTAGGTAATTCCAGGTAAATCCCACTCCAGGACTTGTGCTCAGCATAAGAAATCCACCTTATCAAATGTATATTCCACATTTGGGTCGAATCCCTGCAACAGATGAAGGGCCCAGAGACATCTCTCCCTTCCCTGTCAGGGAGGCATTATGGAAAGCCATGGCAGCCCCACACATCACTGTTAGATCACCAGAGGCTTCCGTAGCAACTGCGTTAGGGTTTAATTTCCCCCTCTTCTGAATCTTTCTAAGTTCTTGTCAGTAAAACTCCTGCATGTGAGTCTAGGAATTTTACCATTTATGTTTCAGAATTTGTCTGAGAATGAAATTTTGAGTAGAAAGTGGATCACCACAGGGTGCCTGGCAATCAGAGCATCACTACCAATGCATGCACAATTCTGACAACTTCTGTTACATGATTGTGCTGAAATTGTGAAAATTTTCACTGAAGAAGAACCAGGACACAATATTAGTGGAAGAGAATGTGCTCAAAAGTTAAATATCTCAGGATTCTGAGGGATCTGAGAGAAATAGTTCTTTGAAGGACTGTGAAACTAGGTAGCCATTAAATCATGCATTCATAAAAGGCAAGGGAAGGCTGAAGGTAATAAATCTTCAAGGTAAGACAAAACCTGAACAGCAAAAAGAACTTATTGGAAGTATTTGAAGTAGTGTATATCTCCAGCATCCAAAAGGAAGAAAAAACCTAAAGACCAGTGTCACTGTTGACTTGCTCTCTGATTGCTTAATATGATTTGCCAATTCTCATTGCAGAGTCAGCCTGCTTTTACCACAGATTATTGCTCTGGAAAATATCACACTCTGCCAGAAGTTCATGTATTATATCTATAAAATTGAATATTTTATTTCAATATTCTGTTTATTAGCAGTTCAAAATCTAAGAATTTCACAGGGTTTTGCAAACTCATAGTTATTTTAATTCTTCATTGTCTTCAATTCCTTCTTTAAGCACTCAACAAAATTTCTCAATTTTCTTCTTTTAATCCTTAAACTATTCTCAATGTCACTAATTTTTATAGTAATTATAACATGCCACTCTGGCTTGTAAAGTATCACTGATAACAAATGTTCCAAAATGAATCTGGAATCATTAGGTTTAATTTGGATGTAGAAGAGTAATGAGCAATTTTCCTCCACAGAGTAGGTTAGAACCTATAATCTGTGGGGATAGTGTCTGTCCAACATAGAAACACTTTTAGAAAGACAAAAAGTAAAATAAATATAAATTATATGTGTTTATATGCATTTAATAGCTTAGAACTATTTTATTATTGCCTATGTTAGCTATAACTAAAAATGTTCTCATGTTAAAGAAGCTCAAAAGAAATATAATGAACTGTATTTAAGAACTTTTTAAAAAAAATTTCCAGAATCTAAGACCTAGAATTGCTTCTAGAGTGCAGATGTATACTAATTTGTATTAAAGTACACAAGTAACAGTCTAATGGTACAATGTTATATACGTAAAATGGCAGTGACTCTGTGAAAGTGACAAAAAATATGAAAAATCATATAAAGTCAATGAAAATAAAGCAATGTGCAAAAGAAATTCATGGTCTCAAATTGCATCTGGTCATTTGTGAATATGACATAAGAAATTTTTATCTTCATTTATAACATAAGCTGTAAACTTCAAATACACTGTTTAATGTTTTTTAAAGATAGGAAAATCAAGGACATTCAAAGGAGTGTATGTTTCAGTGAGGCTTAAACCTAGCGAGGCTTGAGAAATCATGGAGGAGCTGGGGATATAGCTCAGTGGAATAAGCGCCTGCCTAGCAAGCGCAGGGTCCTGAGTTCAATCCCCAGTACCGTCAAAAAAAAAGAGAAATCATGGATTGGGGCACTGGAAGGCAGCAGCGAGTTTAGCGGGTCCTTGAGTGGTAAGACAATAACTGGGGTTACATGGGGCTTCCTTACCATTAATACCAGGGGTCCTGGCAGTGAGCGAGTGAGAAAGCACGGATCAAAACATAAAGAGAAAAAGAAAGATATGGTGTATGGGATTTGGACAAAATCCAGGGGCTTTGAAAGATCAGTTGAACACTAAAGAAATTACCAAGCATCATACATAAGTAATGCACAGAATGGTAATGAGCCACATAGGTATTAAGTTAATAATGAAAGAGAAAGTGATTTTATTTTCATAATGAGAATCTCCAGGAAGAGGCAGTGTCGTGTCGTGCCTTGTCATGTCATGTCGTGCTGTGTTGTTTTATGTAGTGTAATTTCGTGTCGTGTCGTTTGTGTCATGTAATGTGTCAGGTTGTGCTGTGTTGTGTTGTGTCATGTAGTGTAGTGAAGTAGATTTTTTCAGTTCACAATTATTTGATCCCCTACTGGAAAATGTTTGTATACTGCACATTTGTTTTTTTTTTTTTTTTTTTTTTTTATACTGCACATTTGCAAAGCAACTTTCAGTGTCTCTTCTGTGGAAAGATGCTGTTTCCTAAGGTATAGGTCAGGTTTAACCTTATGACTTTCTTTTGAAAATGCAATGTTTCTAAGAGTGACTAGAGTGTCCAAAGCCACAGATTATTCCTGTGTTGTGTCACTTATCCTTTGAGAGTGAATGGCATCTTAGATTAGCACTGTACTTTCAATGGCTACTTATAGAGAAGACTAACATTACTAAACATTACAAAAGATATATTTGAAAACTTGAGAGTATACCAAAGTTAACAGCATAATATTCTTTCAGAATAGTGTCTGTTCTTGGCAGCTAACCATTTTTAAAAACAATTAAGCAGCATAAGTATATTAAAGAAAAATTTAACTGTTATTCACGTACAAATGTTATGTTCAAAGGAGACACAATGGAATCTAGAACCATACAATAAAATCTAAGTTTAGCAAACTCTAGATTGTAAGCTCAATACAGAAGAATCAGGTTCTAGGTATTAGAGACAATCTCTGGGAGAGATACTGACTAAACAACCCTGGAGATTGCTTTTGGGGTGATGGCAATGTTCTGTAATATTATTCTTGTGATCCTGCCAGATGTGGAATCATTTGACGAAACTCATTGATATTTTACAGTTAAGATACACTTATTATACTATATAACAAACCTAACCTGTTTATTTGTTGTTGTTGTTGTTGTTGTTTTGGTGGAACTCAGGGCCTTCTACATGCTAGGCAAGCATTATACCACTGAGCTACATCCCCAAGCCTAATATTTTTTTTAAAGAAATAGTTTAAAATAAAATAAAGAATGAAGTAAGAAAAATAGAGTAAAATACATTAAGTGAAATTTAAACAGTTAATGCAAGTAAGAACTATATTGGAAGATAAAGATCTTACACATACTAACAGTATAAAAGTAAAATATTAGCAATTAAACTTAAATTATAACGGTCAAAAATTAGAAGCTAACAACTTAAAATAGTTCCTGAGCAAATTTAAAGAAGTTTAGAGTAAAATACATAGTGTGCTCATGTGTGGTACACACACACACACACACACACACACACACACACACACCCCTCTCAGAGACTACTCCACTAATCAAACAGTATTTATTTTAATGAACTAATATTCATTTTTCTGTAAATGTTATAGTAGGGGATAAATGGATATGCCAAAAGTATTATTAAATTACTGTAATACTTGAAAAAAATGCAACTATTATGCTGATAGCTGAAGAATAGTCCTGAAAAGAGGATCCAGTCCAAACGGCTAAACTTTGTTAATGTTTCCTTACAAGGCAAAATGGACTTTGCAAATGAAATTAATTTAGGGATACTAAGATCTGGACATTTCCCTGGACTTTTCTGGCGAGTCAGATGTGGTCACATGGAGCTTATTGAGTGTGCAGTGACCTCCCATGATACGCGGAGGAGAGAACCGTGGAGGAGGCTCAGCGTCCAGGCACGCACCTTACTAATAAGAGTGAGGAAAAATGAAGCAATGGATTCTCCCAGAAGTCTCCAGAAGAAATGAAACTTTTGCCTACGATTTAGATGTCTAATTTCAAGCACTGTGAAGAAATACTGTGTGTCATTGTTAGCCTATAAATTTGTGGAACAGTAGTAAGAAATTAGTACACATAGATCATATGTTTTACTACTTCTACAACCTAGAAACAAAAATGTTATTGATAATCATGCTGCAACTCATTTTCTGTATATATTCGAGTAAGATAAAACATTTTAAACATTTTAAAGGGAAAGCAGCTAAAGCAATTACGGCATCATTGAAATTTTGCCAAGTCTTTGATGTGAAAAGGTCTGTGTTTAGCATATTTTAAATATTATTTTAATTGAATAGTTTATGATATCAAAAAATTATCTTTCAAAAATTGAGCCTCATAATGAAAACTGGCAAGGTTCTGATAGAGAATAATATAAAAAATCTTAGTTATGATTTTATAGTCAAGGAAAACTCAGAACGATGGTTAAATTGGAGAAGGTTAGGAATGAATTTGTAAAGATAAAAAATAATGAAAACAGGGCTCCTAATGAGTAGAAAGAAAGTGGCAAAATTTTTAAGATAATATTAGGACTTAAAATATTGGATTTATTTTAAAAGTTTGTGTTATTAGAGAGTTTTACAAAGGGGAAGAATTGACTCTCTTACCTTATAAATTGTTATACCTGCTATGTGTCCTGCCATATGGAAGTGCAGCGAATCATGGGTGAAATTTAGGACTCTTGAAGCACACTGTAATTAAAAGAAGATGGTAGTTGACATAAGACTGTGTTGGAGATGAAACATAAAAATAAATTTGTACACATTTGAAAAAATAGACAGTCTTTCCTGATGGATTAGTTGTGGGGCAAAGGGAGTAAATGAGAAATAATGTCTCCTGGCAATCTGTTCTCTTTATGGAAATATGTGAAGTTTTGTATTTTTCCTTAGATTAAATAGCAGAGAATTTTTATTTTGTTTAGTTTCTGCTATTGTTTCTCTTAATTTATGTGTTGTACCATTGGGTAGGTATACTAGTCATATTTGTATTACAAGATCAAAATAATTTATGGGTGACATATGTACGGAATATGAAAGACCTATGCCTATATTTCACATAAAATTCCATTTCTTGTTAATGTTTCTAAAGGATTTTTAGTCTTCATTTATTTTTAATGGAATTATTTAGTTTTCTAAAGTAGAATTAAATCTGAAAATTTTGAAATATTCTATGTAACAGAAAATATTTCAATAAGCTTTAAGTAATATATGTAGAATTATTTCAATATAACATCAAACATTTCTAGTCGTGATGACTTAAAATATGAATTTTTAATGATTTTTACATTCATACAATATTTTCACTCAAGTTTTATATAATATACACTTAGTTGAGCAGTACTATGCTGAAGGACATTTGCCAGTTGTTTTCAGTTTTAAAAGAATGACTAATCATTTTCAGCTTCAGTATCCATAAAGTTAAATGAAGCAGGAGTTTACAAATTAAAAAATTATTAGTATAGGCTATTCATAGAAGTTCATAATTTACATTAGTGTTCTGACTGATTTTGTATGGAGAAATTAAAGGTGATGCGCATTTAAAATGATTGCCACCATTATATAAAATAATTTTAAATTAGTGTAAACTAATTAGTTCATTAAAAGGATTAGTGTAGCAGTAAATTGAGCACAAATTTCACATTTATTTCCAATAAAATTTTGAAAAGCTTATTTGATGTTCTTGAAGTAGTTATACTGACAAAACACAGAACTGAAACATGATGTCAGAATCCAAAAGGTAAACTTTCTCTGCATTAATACTGGTGACTTTTCCAGTGAGAAACTACTGATAAAAATGTAGTAGAGCGTTGTCTGTGACGCCACTACTTCCTCCCTCAGAACTGCATTTTATCTTTTTGTGGGAACACCGTCATTTGATAACATCTTTCTTGTCCTTTTCTCCAGAGCTTAGTGTGATGAATTCTGTTACAAAACCTACATTTTTTTAAACAAAGAAAGAAGAAGGGAGGGAGGAAAGAAGATTTATTCAGGCTGAAAGTCATTTAATCTTGTAATGATTCCTAAGGTAGTAAATACACACAGTGCTATGACACCTATATGTGAACATAATTGCTGTCAGGAATTTAAAGCCCCCAACTTTTCTCTGCTTACGTGTTAACACGTTACACTTCCGCAGTATCAGGGATGTTGGCGGGAGACGCACAGTTCCGGAGTCAGAGACGAGACTTCATTCTTCACAGCTCTGTTGCTTTTTTTTTTTTTTTTTTTTTGGCGGTACTGGGGATCGAACTCAGGACTCTGCGCTTGCTAGGCAGGTGCTTATTCCACTGAGCTATATCCCCAGCCCCACAGCTCTGTTGCAGTCAGAACTCATACTCCCTTCAGTGACACACCTCCCACGAATCTCATGGGGCTGGTGCAAAGTACAGGCCCAGGCGGATGCTGCACATTTCATACTAGTTGAGTTTCACACTTTAAACATCCTAAATTGAATAATCTTAGCCTTTTATAAAGAACTGCTGGGAGCACATGCAGTTTGCATGAAAGGGACACATTATACTTATTATACTGCACAAGAAATAAACTTGCGCTGTGTTCCAGACATTTACTTGATCTTTCAGGACCATCCTTCACTTCATCTTTAAGGGCTACTTTCTACCAAGCATCTTAGACTGTCTAAAACAAAATACCACTACCTATGCTTAGAAGATTTGTGGAAAGAGATATATGGCACATTTCCTCCTGTGGACACACCTATTAAATGGGCAACACAGACCACTTAAGAAAAACTAGCAACATGGTGGAAGATGATATTACATAGTGACACCATTGCAAAGGATATATGTGCTATCCTAGTTTCTATTACATTTTGGTATTGGGAGACAACATATCCTTTTGAATTTTATATTCTTCACAGTTAAATTGGGAAGTCTTATGTATATTTAGGAATGCTATGAATAATATTAATAAAACTCATTGATAATGTATATAGAAATTGTATAAAATTTAAAAATGTATTCAATGTTTAGGCATCATATATTTTTATGCTGGGAATCAAATGCAGGGCCTCGTATTTGCCACACAGGTGCTGTGTTACTGAACTATAACAACAGCCCGTGGGCATCATGTAAAAGACCAGAGAACACCATTGTGCTGACTTGTTTTATATTTTTATACTTAAAATTATTTTGGAGTAATAATTCAGATTTCTCCATTATAAAGATGATATAGAATAGTGCTTTGCAATATTATGTTCACAAATTATTGATTACAAGAAATTGTATGATTATTTCTGACTATAGAATATTTTAAATAGTCAAATATTAATTTAGGAGTTTTCAAAACATTGCTATGAAAACAGAAAACTATTTCACTGGCAGAAATTGTTCTTATGAACATATGTATCTAATTCTACTCAAATATATTACCTAATTTTACTGAAGAAAAATTTATTAAGGTTTAAATTTCAGGTAGATACTCCATTGCCAGAAGAAAATCAATTTCTAATAGATTTTTAAGACACTTATCAAATTAATAAAAATTTGAGATTTAGAGTATCTTGAAGGATAGATAAACCATAAGTTTTAACTTATTTTTCCAAATTAATAATTTTAGTGACTTATGATGATAGAAACTTTCCAAATACAAGAGATAATAATAAATCAAATAAACTTTTCTGTAGTCATCAAGAGTTATGATTTTGTATCAGTTCTTCTATATACACATATATACTTTTTGAGAGTATGTTTTAGCACTTCATGCCTGACCATATTTCCTATGGAAAATAGTATTATTTTATGTAATAAGGACATATATTTATTACATTTCTAAAATTGAATATTGACAATACTACCATTTACTATATAATCTACTATTGTATCTAGCTAATTAATTCTCCCAGTAATTGCTTTGTTTATGAGATGGATCCATGAGCAATAAACTCCCAAACAGCCAAATTAGAATTTAGTAGCGCTTTTAATAGTTGAGCCCCACAGCCCCCACTCATGCCTCAGTTTCAAGGCTGAGAAGTGAGAGCCCCAAGCCCATTGTATGCAGGGATTATAAAGAGAAAAACCACAATGAATACATGGGTGTAGCAGGTGCGTTATGCTTGGGTAACTGTCCTGTTTTTGGCAGGGACGGGCAATGCTCTTTGAGTTCTTTCCGAGAAAGAACAAGGTGCATTTACAGTAATTATGTTACCATACGTGGACTTCAGCTGTTTTAGGTGAATCAGGGGTCCAGCATAGGGTCAGTCTAGCAAGCAGCTGGGTACTTGGGCCGTTACAATTTAGTTCTTTCAGTACTGAGTGTTGAACCCTGGGCTTTTGGATTGAGCGACATGGCCAGCAGCTCTTCTTTGTTTTTATTTTTACTTTGAATCAGTGTCTCACTAGATAGCTAAGTTGTTCCGGCTGGGCTCAGACTTGCAGCACCGGCTCACTGTGCCGTATTTCTCCAACACGGGATGCAGAAGAAAATCATACTCTTTTATTTTCCCCCTGAGTTTCCATCTATCTTTCTCAAAGAAATATTTGTGGTCTATATGTATAATTTTAAGATTATCTCAGCTCAGGCGATCTTCCAAAACGACTTCCTTCAGTTACTGATTACTTGGACGTAGTGTTTACTCTCCCCTAGAAGGTTGGTAGAGCACATGTACTGTGATTTTCACAGTGTGTAAGTTCTATCAACCTAATATACAGTGTGGTAATTACTGATAGTAATATTGTACGATGTAGTTGCAACTTATGAAGACAGTAGATCTTATCTGTTCTTAGAAAAATTATAATTAAATGAAATAATTCATAACTTGATTGGCTTGATATCGGTCATTATATGTCTATATCAAAAATTATGTCAAGCGCCTAAAATACATACAACATTTAGATGACTGTTATACTTGAGTGGAGTTGGAGAGAAAGCTATAGTTGTAGAAAATTTCATTGATGATGGTGTCCTCGTGTTTTCAAAGTATTGGTTAACAATTTGTGTTGCTAAATATTTAGAATTATCAGAATCTTCTCTTTCTCTTTTAATACTGAAACCCAGATTCTTCCACCTAAGTTCTGTTTTGGTCCTTCTCAATCACTACTTATATATGTTCTGAATTTTAGGGAAACATTATTGAAACATATAAGGAAGATGTACAATTTTTTTAAAAATGTACGGTTTGTGTCTAGATGGTTTGTGCCTCATGCAGTCAAGGAGGTGGCCTAGAGTTTGTGAATGGTGGGTCCAGTGCTGGGCTTATGGTTGTGAGTGCGACACTTGTCCTGGGGTGGGTAGTCTGCACACAATATAAGGGAGGGAAGAGACTTTCTCTCTTTGATCCTTCTCCATTCTCATGTTGCTTTTACTGTTTTCTGCCATCATGAACTCTTGGCCTCTGCCCTGTGCCACTCTACCTTAAGGCCAGTTGAGTATGGACTGAGACGTCCAACACTGTGAGCTAAACAAACTTTTCCTTCATTAATTCTGGATGTGAGGTATTTTGTCTCAGCAATAAGACAAAAGTAACGAACAAAGTATTTGGTACCAAAGAAGTAGGGTCATTCCTGTGACTATATCTGAGCATGTGGCTCAAGAGCCTTTGGAAATGGTTTCTGGGAAGTGTTTGGAAAGCTTCAGAGATGTCTCACTGGAATGCCTTAGGCTGTTCTGTATGAGAGGTTTGGGTAAGAGTTCAGAAGACCAGAAGGCTGATAAATGTCCTGCTAGTAAGGACCAGACTCGGGAAGTTTCTTCTGGGGAGAAATGGTGCACTGGATGTTGAACTCCACATGATATGTGTTATGGCTTGGCAGAAAGTTTGTCTGCATTTTGCTTATGCCCAGAGACATTTCCTGAAACTGAGATTAAAGGTGGCAGACTAATTAAACTGGCAGAAACATTTCAAGACAGTCACATGCTGAGGCAGTGGGATGGGTATTCTTGGGAGATTTGTGCCAAATTTATATTGAGAATCGAGAGCAAAGGGCCCAGTAAAATGATTTAAAACACTGTGAATTTGTCTAGGAGGCAATCTCCAGCAAAAGTGGGAATGCAAAAATAGAGCTGAGGAGATCTAGATTGATAGGAAGGAACAGGGAATATAAAACATAGCCTGAGGACATCAAAAAGCAGCAAGGCTCCAGCCTTTGCAGCCTGAAAACTACTTTGCTTTGAGGAGAAAGCTGTCAAGCACCATGTTTCAGAATGGGGGCAGAAGTACCAGGCACCAAAACTACGGTGGTCACATCAGGTTCCAAAATGCCAATAGCATAGAGAATTTGCTACTCAGGTTCAGAGTGCTCAGTGATCCAGGCACTCAATCCCTTGTGCCAAGAGAGAAGAAAGCTTGGCTACTGCTCCAGCTGGCAGCAAACCTTGGCATCATCCACACGGCACTGGTTTAGGCACATGTAAGAGATCTGAGGTTAAAAAAGTTTTCTACTCAGATTTCAGAAGAAGGCATAGAAGGGTGAAGCTGTGAGGGTGAACCCAAAGATGCAGTAGAGACCCCAGAATTTTGGAGAAGCCAGGAACATAGGTCACCTCCGGAAACGTGGAAGGAGGCAGCAATGTGGGCCGGAGAGGAAACCGTGAGAGCCACAGCCAGTGGGGGTGCCACAGGAGTAGAGCCGTGCAAGCCCCTGGGAACTCAGAACTTACCACAGATTGCTTTGGATGTTCCACGTGGAACTACAGGGCTTAGTGTTTGCCCTGCTGGAGTTTGGACTTGCTGTGGTCCCATCCAAGGTCTATCTTGTGCCATTGGATGTTGGAAGTCTTTAACTTTGTTTTCATTTGGACAGGGGTTTAAGGCTATACTTTCAGAGATCATTTCTATAGTATATACAGGGGCTCACTGCTAGGTGAGTGCCTTCCATCTTGGAGATTACTTGAGAATTGGACTTTTCAGCAATGCTAAAACTTTCAGGATTTTGGCAAAACTTAGAGATGTTCTAAAATACCTTTTTTATAAAGGGATTTGCAGGACTCTTTAGGTGCCAAGGGTGGAATGTTATGGTTTGTGTCTAGGCGTCTGTCCAAAGCCTCATGCAGTCATGGAGGCAACCTTCTAGAGTTTGTGATTTATTCACGTTCCCATGCTGCAATTACAGGTGTGAGTGCTACACCCACCCTAGGGTGGGTAATCTGCATGTAAAATATGGAGGGAAAGAGCTTCGCTCTCTCTGATCCTTTCCCATTACTCTTGTCGCTTTTAGTGTTTTCCACCACCTTGAACTGTTGCCCTCTGCCATGTGCCACTCTGCCTTGGAGTCATCCAAGTATGGACTTAAGCTTCCTGAAACTGTGAGCTAAATAAATCCTTCCTTCTTTAATTCTGCATGTCAGGTATTTTATCTCAGCAATGGGCAAATTAAACCGCACAACTTCTTTCTCTACACGTGTGTGAATGTGAGTATGTAACCTGATTTCTGGGGTGATTAGGTTTCACTCAGTAATTCTTATTATCATCAGAACAATCTTCCTTCCAAGGGTAACTAGAATAAGTGAGATTCCCATATTCTTAATACTTCATACAAATGGAATCGTACAAAATATGTTGTCTTATATTTCATTAATTTTGCTCATCATCAACTTAGTGAAGTTTGTATTTCTCTGCTAGTTCTCTCAGCAGATTGCTGTACAGTGCTTCACTGTGTGAGTAGGCTAAACATCATTTACAATTACTGTTAGGCTTTTGGAGAATATTGTGTTGCTGTGTTATGAATAGTTATGGTCTAGTCTTGCTCATACGTTTTTTGATCGATGTAGAAAAGTGAAGCAATACAGTTTATACATAAAGTATATCTATATCCTATACTTGTATCAGAATCATTTTTCAGAATGACTATCACACCCAAGAGTATTCTATGAGAGAAATAAATTGTTGTGCATCCTTGGCAAAAATGGCATTTTCCATTTATGTCAGTAGTTGCCATGCTACAAGTATGTAGTAGTGGCCTATTATCATTGAATATTTATATATAAGTTTTCACAAAAGTGTACAAAATACAGTTCATTACCAAGGACATAAATGGATTCACAATAATATATTAATATTTTGCAAGACACAATATTTTGTGTCAGTTCTTTTCATGTTAATCCTGTTAAGATATATAAAAACTGAAAATATCCATGAACAGGATAATTTTAAAGATAAATAAAAACTTGATGGTCAGATATCAATATTGTCCAGATCTTAATATATTTTATTTTTTCCTAAATATCTATTCAACATGTATTATTACCAGCAATATTTTCATTATGGTAATAAATGATCTGTTAACTTTTATCATACTGTTTGGTTAACTGTTTAATACATTATCTTCATAAATTTTGCACTGTAGTCATTTTCGTACAGCACTTTTTAATGATTGTAATTAAATTTTATATTAAGAAAAGGAATGTAGAGTGCATATAGTTTGAAAATACCAAAAGTTTTAAAATCTTTAAGACAATTCTGGTGACTAAAAAAATATGAAGTAACTATAATTTTAAATATTTCAGGCAAAATATTTAGAGAAACTATTTGACATATAACATTGAAAAAAGCCAAAGTTTTCCAAAAGAACCTCAGTATTGGAGAATCTATTGATGAGCCACACACATTTTTTTTAAATTTTATTTTTAAGACAAAAGAACCCAGATAAACACAGAGACAATACAGGAAATACCAAGTTGTAGAGAAGATCATAGAGAATTGGCACTGGATGCTGTATAACATGGTTATCTTCGCATATGTTATAACAAAATCAATAAAGGAAATACCAAATTACAGAGGAGACAATAGGGAACCGTCACTGGATGCTGTATTACATAGTGTTGTCTCCGCATTTGTCAACACATAAACAATAAAGGAAATGCCAGATTACAGAGAAAATAGTAGGGGGTTACCATTGGATGTTGTATTACATAATGTTATCTTCATCTTTATTACTCAGTTATATAGATGATGGCTCGTTCAATTAATCAATTTTCTCCACTTCACCACCGTTGTCCTACCACCCTGTCAGTAATCTTCCCACTGGTAATAACTGCACTTTTGGTTTATTTACTCCCTGCTGCTTCTAAATATGCTGTATATTACGTGGGTGTACACAAATTACTATGGCAGGAAGTGGAAAAGCACCCTTTGGCAATCCCTCACGCCATCTAGTGTCCAGCTGGGTAGGCAGGGTTACACAGTGAACCGCCAGACTCGGTCAGCACGACTGCATCTATAAGCTCAGGCGAGTCTTCAGGGCCTTCCTGGTGGCCAGGCAAAGCGCCTGGCACATGCCAGTGCCCAGGTGGAGTGCCTGGCATGCCCTGGGGGCCGAGTGGGGCTCAGGGGTGGGGTGGAGGCCAGGCATGCCCCGGGGACTGGGTGGAGAGCCTGGCACATCCCAGGGGCCGAGTGGAGTTCCTGGCATGCCTCGGGGGCTGGGAGAGTGCCTGGCACTCCCTAGGAGCCGGGCAAAGCACCTGGCAAGCACTGGGGGCTGGGTGGAGCTCCAGGCATGCCCCAGGGGCTGGGTGGATTGCCTGGCACATCCGGGGGCTGGAGGAAGTGCCTGGCATGCCTGGGGGCCAGGTGGAGCTCCTGGTACACCCCGGGGGCTGGGCAGAGTGCCTGGCTCACCCCAGGGGCCAAGTGAAGAGCTGTGAGTGGGGAGAGCACCTAGCACACCTCAGGGGCCACTGTTTTTTTTGTTTTTTTGTTTTTTTTGAGGTAGATTTTTGCTATGCAGTTCAGGCTGGCCTTAAACTCACTTTTTAGCCCAGGCTGGTCTCAATTCAGTGATCCTCTTACCTCAGCCTCCTGAGTGCTGGGCTTACAGGCATGTTGTACCATACATGGATTGTAAGCCATGCATTTGTTAAGCTGTTAATATCCTAAATACACGTGAATTCAAACAACTCTATTTGTATATAGCAATTAATCACAGTAGAATTGAGCAACGGATCCAAACATATTTCTCTAAAGAGATTAAGATGATGAGCAGGTACATGGAAATATTCTCAGCATCACTCATCATTTAGGAGCTGCAGATTGAATCCACGTGCAATTTAACTCTCCTAGCAGAATAGCTACTGTAAAATATACAAATCTTATGAAGTGTGTTGATGAGGGTGTGGAGAAAGTGGAACATGTGTTGAAAGGAACCCCAGTTAGTACAGTCAGTATCAAAAAATATTAAGGTTTCCTCCCAAAATGATAGAATGACCATATGACCTAGCACTCCCAGTTCTGAGTATCTATGCACAGTATTTCAAATCAGCATGTTGAAGAGTTCTCTGTTCTCCTGTGTACTGATCAAACTACTTTAGCCAAGTTATGGTGCCTGTAGGATATACAATACAAAAACAGACAAAAAATTGTATATACATGTTATTGAATGCTCTCTAGAGTATTTCTTATTTTAAAGAGAATAATAAAAAACAGCAAAATACCAGCAACATAGACAAAAACAAAACAAAGGAAAAATGATAAAAATGATATAGGATTCAAAAAAGACCAAAATTATTTTATTTGTGACAACATGGCTATAACTTGTAGACATTATTTTCAGAAAAATAAGTCAGGCTAGAAAGACTAATATCACATGTTCTGATTAAAAGTGGAATCGTAAGCAGCAATGCACAGATGTGGAGAATAGAGTGGTGACTACCAGGTGCTGGGAACCGGGAAAAGTGGAAGAGGACACGTAAAGGCAGAGAATCAGAGATGGAAAACACAAGCAGCAGGGCGTGGGGGTGCACGCCTTTAATCCCAGTGCTCAGCAGCTCACTGCAAGTTCACAACCAGCCCAGGCTACAAAGTGAGCTCAAGACCAGCCTGAACTGCATAGCAAGACCCTGTCTCAAAAAGACACAAAAAGAAAAAAAAAAAGGAAGCACAAGCAGTTGTTGGTTTGAAGATCAATTACTCAGTCTGTTGAAAATAGTTAATATTAGTGTTCTAAACATTTCAAAATCACAGTAAATTTCAACTGATTGCACAAAAAACATAAGCACTTATCTTGATGGACATGTAAATTAGCTTTAATTATTCCAGATAATGTTTATGAATCATAGCAGCACTTGATATTACATATATAACTTGTGGATTTATAATGAAAATTAATGAAGTAAAAAATATAAAATTTAATAAAAAGATGAATGAAATATCACATCTAGCTAAATTACAGATAAAAACTAGGGAATTTTGGAAATTTGGCAGAACTTTTAATGGTTTTAACCATGTATCATTTTTATTGTTTTTGTGTTGCTTTCATATTGTATATGTTGTTACTATTGTGTTATTTTTTTCTCTTTAAAATAAAAAAAAAGAAAAATGCAAAGGAGGAAAGATGACAGCATGCTACTGCGAGGTTTCATCACCCATCTCCATCAGGATTTATAACTTGAATTCTAACACACAGTTGTTTTAGAAATGTTATTCTACTTACAATTCCAGTTACATTGCAAGTCATTACTTAGCTGGATAACTCACAATTAAGAAATATTATCCCCTCCACTGACTAGTAAACTATTGAGTTTAAATAGAATATGTTAATATTGTACAATATATTTTGTTTTCAGGAGGGTTATTTGTTGCAAAACAAAATAAGTGTTTACTTTTGTTTGATTCTTATTTTTCTTTGTTTTTCTATTTTTTTGGTGTCTTTCACATGTACATGCTCATACACACACACACACACACATGTGCATATACTTACACCCTCACACACAAAACTAGTACTTTATCTGCATCAGGAAAGACACTTTTTCTAATCTTAAACAAAAATTTTCTGTATTTGCCACATATTCCTAAAGAATTAATAAATGATATTTTAGAAGGGCTTCAAATATAAAGAAAAAAGTGAAAGAATAGCACAGAAAAATTTCCATTTTCCTTTAGCCAAGTTTCCCCAATTAGCAACATCTTGCTAGTGAGTATTTCCACTATTATTGAAACAATTTTCACAGATTATATGCAGTTAAAGTCTGTACTATGTATTTCCTTTGTGAAGGTTATTCTTGATTGTCACATTGTATAGCTGGAGAGACACTTAGAAAGCTGGTAAAGGTCACTTTTGAGTGTGCCTGTGAAAGTCTCCCACAGACCACTGGCATGTGGACGAGTGGACAGACTGGAAGACCCACCCTGAGGGCAGGGAGCACCTTCCTATAGGCGGGGCCCTGGGTGAGACACAAGGAGAAGGGAAGAGCACGGAGGCGCTCCATTCTTTCGGGAAGTGAGCCTTGGCTGCTGTCACTGCACTTAGACGTCGGAGTATAGACTATACAGTTTTTGAACACAAATTTATAGCTAGGAATCCATAAGGTAACGTCAGGTCTTTAGGCTTGGTCTGTGCCTGCATTCTTGGTTTTTCTTGTCCTAAGGCTTCACATTCACGAAATGAGCAGCTACTTCTTTCCCATGCTCCTCACCTCACAGACAGCCATTGTAGGACCATCCCACCCCTGATCATGTGAGATGACCTAATAAATGCAACCATAATACTGTATCCATCTATTGGTTCCACTTCTCTTGTGAACACTAACACATTCAAAGTTTCAAGTTGTCTTCTTCTCTTAGAACTGTGTTCAGTACCGTGCTGTAAGTTGTCCTTGCAACCTCACACACGGCAGTTTTTCAGATTCCTTGTTTTCCATGACTTGGTCAGCTCTGACTAGTACTGACCATGCATTCTGCGCAGGGTTCCTCCAGTGGAATTTGTCCAATCGTGTCTTTATCTGGTGATTAAACTAAGTCAACGCAAAGGTCAGATAAACGTAGACAATGCCTTCATCATAGTGCATGTCATCTACGTATGGTAAATATGATTACTCCTGGTGATGGAAAATGTGTTCACCTGGCTGAGGTGATCTGTTTCAGTGAAAGTTTCTCATTTATTCCCTCCTTTCTTACTGTTATTTTTAGAGTAAGTCACTATTTCCATTCATACATAAGTAGCTCATCCTCTTAAGTGTGGAATATCGACATAAGTATTCAGAATACATTTGAATGAGAGATTTGTCTCTTTTTTCCATATTCATATATAATTTTCTTTTATCACTGTAGATACCTGAACATTTAGTTTATACTTTGGGGTATATGCTTCTATTACATGATTTTGTTGTTCAAGCAAACCCATGTGTGGCCACTGGAATGCTTTCATTTAGCTATTCTCATGCTTTATTTATTTAAACTTATGGTTCCAATGTAGGTGTGCGTGATGAGCACATTCATTTTAGGGAATTTCTATATGTGCATAATATATCTTGATTCCTCTTTTTATTTTTCCTCCATTCTCTTCTGTCTTGATTACTTTCTTTCATTGCTGGGACAAAACACTTGACACCCAAAATTAAGGCAGAAAAAGTTGATTTAGCTTATTCTTTGTGGCAGTTTCAGTCCATAATCAGCTGGATCCAACACAGGGTAGCAGGGCACAGGGGCAGCCTTCTGAGGCAGCAGAACACAACAAAAGCTGCAAGAGCAAAAGAGGGGGCAAATTGCTTTTCTTCCTCTATACTGTGCGCGGGCTTCCTGCCGTAGGGTGGGTCCCCTACACCCACACCATCTCCTCGCACTCCTCTTGCACAGGCTCAGGATGTGCACAAAGTGAGGGTCGCAGCCCCTCTGACTCACTTCCTCAGACCTCCAAGCTTCTCCAGCTGACTCAGTGTGTCAGCCATTACCCCATCCCCCCTTTCAAAGCTCCCTCCAGTTCCCATTCACAGAGCTGTTTTCATCTCATTCCTCCTTTCTCACTTTTTCCTCCTTCCCTTCCTTCCTTCCTTCCTTTTGTCCCATTACCTCCCTGTGCCCATTGCTACTCTGGGGCAGTTTTAGGCCATATCATGTAAAAGACATATTAATTAGTATAAATGCAAAAATATGTATTTATACATGTAAATCAACATATACATACCCTATATGTACAATATGTCAGCAGAAATAATCTGTGTATAATAATCTGTAATAGTCTGTTTATAATAATCTGTGTATAATAATCTGTAACCACATTAAGGACACTGTTATTTCAGTGTAATTTGACATCTCCATCTTTAATCATGGAAAATCTAGTCTCTTTCTTCTGAAGATATTAAAACTGTTTGTCATATGCTTCTCATGCTTTTTGTTGTCTGTTGAGTGCTTAGTCCATGCTTTTAGCTTATTTTTATTGTTGAGTTTAAGAGATATTTGTATTTTTTAAATATACAGCTTTTAACAGATATTCTATAGAGTTTGTTAGAATTACACCTAAATAGTTCACTTTTTGGAATTATTATAAATGATTTGGGTTTTAATCTGAAGTTCTTACCATCAATTACTTAAGACTAATGTAATTAACTTTTGTACAATAACGTCTATCCTTGGTGTAAATATTTGTTAGACTTAGGGTTTTTCTGTAATTTTGAGGGAATTTTGTGTGTAATACACACAAAAAGTATTATCTCTCATTTGCTATATTCATATCTATTTTTATTTTTAATAATAATATTATGTTTCTTATTACATTTTTCTAGGATTTCTAATAAAAACTACATAGTATTAGCAAGAGAGAATTTCTGTGACCCAGATTTCCAGTAGATGCATAGTATCTGGCTTCTCACCATTGCTGTGTTGGGTGTAAAATAGCTGTGTGTACTCTTCATAGAGCTCAAAGATTTCCCAATATTCCCAGTTGGCTGATCATTTTTACTGTAAATGAATTTTGGATTTTGTCAAATCTTGTGTAGCCATACATTTTCCCTTTTTATTCTGTTGATATGGTAAATCGTTTTTATTAATTTTCAGTACATAACCAAACTTACATTTCTAGAGTTAATCCCATTTGCTAAGGGTAAATAATTCATTTTACATTCTTAGAATTAATATCTTAATATTGTGTTGCAATTTTTTTATTTTGTGTTTTCTTTTATTATTTTCACATGACCAGTCATGAGATATGTGGGCATTTCCCCTTCTAATGAGTGTATAGAATGAATGGCACCTTGTAATCATCTGGTCCTGATTTTGGTTTTAGATTTATGGAATTATGTAGTACTTGTTCCTTTTGCTTTTTTTTTTTTTTTTTCCTGGAAGGTATTGGACAGCTCTTATTTTCTTTTAGTCTAGATTTTTGGTGTTTTTTGTTTGTTTACTTGTTTTTTGATATGGGATATCAATGTAGTTCAGACTGGACTTGAACTCAGTATGTAGCCCAGGCTGGCCTGGAACTCACAGCAATCCTCCTGCCTCAACCTCTCAAATGCTGGGCTCATGGGTGTGCACCAACGGCCCTAGCTCAGCTAACCTTTTCTTTAATATGCCTTTTGAAACAAACAGTAATTTATGTTTCTCTCTCAACTTTGTTTCTCCCACTGATAATGTCAACCAGCTGGATTTTTGTTCAGAATTAGCCAAATCATATTTACAGAAAGATTAGGACTACTAAATAGCAACTGTGATCTTTCTTTTTATTGTAATAACCTCAATGCACAGCCCAGTATAGCTATAGTACATTAGAGTCTCTATGTAACTGATGCCTCCCCTTTAAACACACACATACACACACACACACACACACACACACACACACACACACACTGGCAAAAGATCTTCAAGAAATAAAATATATGGATGATCACTCAATAAAAAGATGAAACATTTTTATAACTTTTCACCACTTAATAAAAACAGTAAGAACTAATTGCCTTTAAAGAGATGAGGTAAGGTGAAATATATCAAACTACTTCTTACAGTTGAACTGGGTGAAACAGCTGTTGACCTTAAATTTTATATCTATATAGTTTATATATTATATAAATTTTATATCTTATTATTAGGAGCTCTTGTCCCTGAACTAAGTCCTTTTTTCTTCTCGGAAATGTGTAAAAACAGCGATCTCCTATGGACCAGTGAGAAGGAATTCGTTCTTTGTTATAGATAGATGTGGGAGACAGATTTACAAATCAATTTTTCAACTTATTGATCTGTTGTACATTGGAAAGTGATAGATATAGCAGAAAGGAGGTGAATGGAAGGGCTGGACCAGTACAGGTAAGGGGTATGTGTGATTTCTGGGAATGGGAAGAGACTTCTTCAGGAACTTTGCTGCTATCTCTTTGTGTACATTTCGTGGCTCATTCGGGTTGTGATCTTGACAAATGCTGATGGTCACTGCCTTGAGGGTCTGCCCTGTAGCATACAGCTGCACTGTAATGAAGCTTCTTTAGGAGTCACTTGGCAGTCACTTGAACTCCAGGAGGTTGAAGCCAGCTCACCTGAAGAGGCATTCCTGAGCTATAGCTCTCCTGTCCTCACAGAAAAAATACTACTTGGATGGGGTGGTAATTCGGTTTTCAGGAGGAACTAGGGAGTTCAAGAGGAGGGCAGGGTCACACTACTGCATATAATATTGCAAATAAATAGCCTATGCTTTTGTTGAAGACTTTTGAAGTATAATTTTTATCAATACATAACGAATATATTTGTCGCAGTGAGTCTGTAGGTAACACAAGTGATTCCTTCTGTCCACTTTCCCCGCCTTCCCTCCCTGCTCCTCCTTCTCCCCCTCCCCACTTACAAGAGCTCTATTTCCATTTTTTCGACTCTTTCTAAATAGTTTCTCCTTCCTTCCCTCCAGCCTCCTCCCATCTTTCGGTCTTCCTAATTAAGAAAGGTTTCCCTGCTTCCTAATAGCTGTCTTACACTTTGCTCCTGCGTTATACTTTGGGTTCTTATATACGAGAAACAATAACATTTAAATGTGTGTGTCTGCTTTATCCCCGTACACAGTATGGTCTGGAGATGTATCCGTTTAACTAAAATGCCCCAAATCTGTCCTGCTTTATGTCAGTGTGTTACTCCCTTGTATATAAGTGCCAGCTTTTATTTAACCATGTGTCTGTTGATGGGCATGTAGATTATTTCCAAGATTTATTTATTATAAATTGTTCTGATATAAAATTGGTATGCGTGTATCACTGAAGTATTATGATTTTAACCCTTTTGGGAAGATACACAGAAGAGGAATAGCTGGATTAATTGGAATTGCTAGTGTTGGTTTTTGGATGAATCTCCCTACTGACATCTATAGTGACCATAGCAAATTGCATTCCAATCAATAAAGAAGTGTTCCTTCCCTGCAGCCTTGCCAGCATTTGTTATGGGTTGATTGCTTGATAATAGCCATTCTTTCTGGGGTGACAAAAGACAATTCATGATGTGGATGAGGCAATTAAAAAGTGATAGGTGAACCCTGGCATATTAACCCTATAAGAAAAGCAAAAATTTCAAACCCTTCAAACCCTCACTGTCACATATTAAGTAATGAGCATATGTCAATGTCACACTTAACAAATTATTGAGAGAACCAGCAGGATGACAGAGCTTATTAAAGTTGAATGTGAGGAACTGGAAGTACACAAGCATGTGAAGGAATCCTGAAATATCATTCCTAGTTTTAAGAACTGTGAGGCATCTGAGAATATTATACTACTTGTAAAATCCAATGCAAGCTTAACACAGTTTTGCAAATATTTATAGAACGGATGGCACTCATGAAGCAGAGGCAAAAGATAGCTGAGTACTGATAGCAGTATAAATAATCAAAGTAGAGTTTTTCTTTTCTTCCTCAGTTCAACTAGCTCCAATATCAGTAAGGCAATATGATAAATTTGAGTGTGTTGGAAAGATCATTCTGTACTGAATATGTTGAACAGGAAAGGAAGCCTATAAGATTCTAGCATTAGGCATACAAAAAGAGGTTTTCAAGCAAACAGCCATCTGGAAGCCAGTGGGTTTCTCCTGCACACTCATCCTCCAGGAGCCAGAGAAGCATTCTGCACAACCTATAGATGAGAAGTCATAAAAAGGAAGAGAAAAAGATTTTCACAATGCGGGAAACAGTGAACTCAATCTCACTGAAAGAAAAAAGAGGAAGATTTTAAAGCCTTGTTAAATTGGTAGAAAAATTCTGAAGGACGGTAGCAATAAAATGGTCACTGCGACAAGGTCATCAGGATTGTAAATTCAAGCTTATTTGAATGAGGGCCCTGTGCTTCCACAGCTACCCAGACGCTATCTTTATGATTACATCTAAAAACAATGGCTCTCAGGTCCTGTTCCTAAGAAAAGGTGGAAGGAGGCCTAGAGGAAGTGAAAGTCCCCAAAACATAGAAAACTACTTACAATTACAGCTTTTGTAACGTAAATACTCTAAAAAAAGAGAGGTTACTGTCCTAAGTAAATCACCTGTTTAAAATTTAGTCAAGTGAAGATGATCTGGGTAAATGACACTCTCACAAGCAGATTTCTCAGTTCAGGGATCTCAAATCTTTTAATAGTAGCTAATAACTGCTTCTTCTGTTACGGAAGAAGACACTGTGTTGTCTTTGAAAAATTGTAAGTAAATTCTCTATACTCTTGAGTAAGATACATTGTCTTTTCTAAGATCATTGCTATCAAATTCCCTGGAACAGACAGGTTGGTATAAAATGATCTCAAAATGTATAGTAATATGAAATCCCTACACATAATGGCCTCTGACACTTAATTTGATATAAACCTGGAAAATGATCAATACAAAACTATCACGCTGATATATGTGCACCCATGTTTATAGCAGCACAATTTGTAATAGCTAAAATGTGGAAGCAACCCAAGTGCCCATCCACAGAAGACTGGATTAAAAAATTGTGGCATTTTTATACAATGGAATATTATTCAGCTATAAAGAAAGACAATTTTGGGAACTTTGTAGGCAAGTGGACAAAACTGGAGTCCATAC